>VDFB02093856.1:0-15146 GCA_007258455.2 Sequoia sempervirens | reverse complement strand
AAATAATTTTTTATTCAATGACCAAATTAGTCATTTATTTATACATTTATAGTCAAGTTGCAAAAAATTAGTAGAATTTAGTCATTTTTAGTTGTTGTGACTAAAAGTTTTAGTCACCTAGTCATTTATTTGTCAAATTCTACTAGTGTTTTGAGTTGGATAGGTGGAGATACTTCTCTTTGCATGTCTTTTGGTATGATTTAGGTGGTATCTTTGATCCCCAACATTTTACCTTGCATTTTTTTTGAATTATCAAATGCAAAAGTATGCATATTTTCTTGTCTTTCAATATGAGTTAGATAGTATCCCTCATCTACAATCCCTTGACATTTTTCCTTGTATGTATTTTCATAGTTATAAATGTGAAGATAACCTTATTGGTTTGATTTATAGTATGAGTTAGGTTGTATCCCCAACCTCTAATCACCAATATTTCTACAACATATTATCTTTTAGGATCATGAGTTTGGGCTTGTCCTTATTCGTTTTCCTTTTTTTTTTGTGAGTTGAAGATAAGAAAATAAATAAGGATTAAATGCAAAGATTATAATTTACTAATGGAGCCATTTACCTTGTTTCTTATTTTCTCCTCCAATTGAGTGGAAATGGAGTGCACCTAATAGCTCCACTTAATGAGCTCTTTATGATGTGTTGATTGGTGGAATATGGTTTCTTAGTAGACCAACAATATAATTTTGGTATTAGGATGATAAATCAAGAAAATGGTAGCATAAGGATATGATGAAGGTGGATGTTCAAATGGGGTGAGCGGCCTCCAATTTATAAATTTTCTAATAAGGAAATCAAGATCCAAGATATGTGGGTTAATCGAGGGCTAATATTTAAGGAATATGGAAGCACAAATTGAAGTTGTAGTCATGTAACAAGTGTCACATGAGGTGTAAGAGGCAAGGTGGCTAGGATAGGATAATTGTAAGAGGTACCTAGGTGGATAAAAATGTGTGAGAATCATTCTCACACATGTGTGAGTAGGGAGTAGGACGAGTAGGCATTCTCACACGTGTGGGAGCATGAGGGGGGTAGGTACACTTGTCAATTATAATTTTTTTAGATTTTGATCCATGTATATGGATTTAATGGCTAGGATGAAATGGGAAAGGATTGGGGATAACATGAATTTAAATATTAGAGCAAACGGTAGTGGATATTTATTAGCTTAAATCAGTGAATTAGATGGAAATATTAATTAATTGATTTAGTTGGACGATTTGGGAGATAATGTTAAACTTAATTACTGAATATAAATTTATTTAATTGTGAGAGATAAAGGTAAAGGATGAATTAATTAATGATTATTTATTTAGTTAATGCCTAGGATATGGTGAATTCAAATATGGTAAAGTATGAAAAAAATTAGGTGTCTACATGAGTTATGATTTATCCTCAATCATTTTTCTCTAATGTTTTACCTTGTGCATATGTTCAAAGCTAGAGATAAAGGTAGAATTCTATTTGGATTCATTTTTGCATTGGTTATAGAGTAATCCTAACCCCTAAAGGATAGCAATTCACACCAAGTTATCCTTTAAGCCCCCAAAGTTGTATCAATAAGTTACAAATTTCTTAAACTCTCCACCTTATCGCCAATCAAGTGGTAGAGCTTATAAGGTTTTCCTAACATATGAAACCCCGCCATCTCTTAAGAAAACAACACAAAAAAGATAGAATGAGATTTTTGGAAGAAATTTATATTTTTTATAACTCACCACTTCACCTCCAAGATTCAAAAGTTATCCAAATTATTTAAATGCTACCAAAGTGAAATAAATTTAAATGGCAACAAGTTATAAAGTTTGATAACTTTCTAGAATTATACCAAGGTTCTAAAATGTTCAAAATCACCACCAAGAAAGGTTTTTGAGGGTTATCAAGTTCTTTTAACTTCTAAAGTGTTGGAAAATTTGATTAGAGTAAACGTCAAAGATTCCAAAGTTTTTCTAACCTCCAAATCCTCAATAAAGACAATTTTGAAGGCTCTTAAGTTCATCTAACCTCCAAATTGCTACCCAAGGTTTTAATATTTCTAGAATTATTGAAATATGTCTAAATCTCTTGTAAATCCCCACAAATGGTTTTAAATGCATGTAAATTCTAATTTCCATGTCATAAATTGGATGTAATGGATTAATTTTAGATTATGTGTATGTTGGATTACAAGTATTATTTCTATAATACATGAATGTGCCATTACTATAATGGGTTTTTGTTGGATTTCATGGATTACAAGTAGGGATAGAAGGTGAAGAATAAGATATAGTTATAATTGAAGACTAGGATCAGTGTTGTTTTCTTTACTCAAGTGTTCACTTGGATGTTAGAGTAATCATGGAGTAGCTAATAATCAATTAATATTTAATTAATTATTAGTCTAATTCATTTCATGCACTTGAGATAAACTCATGAGTTCTTTTTAATGTTCACCAAAGTGGGCTATTATTAGATCATTCCATATCATTACATGTAATGTTGACACTTGTCATGATCTAATCCCTTTATCATTTAGGGTTTTTCCTATAAAGCATTCAACTATCATTGTATTATCTTAACCTTTGAGAACTCTTGATATTTGATGGGTTTAGTTATTAGCCTATTTTTTGTTACTTTCATGCATACTTTCAGACACTTTTAGATAATACTCGTATATTATTCTATCTTTCATACTTATTATACAACCTTTGACATAAATCATAGTAATGGAAATATGGTTATGACATAATAGTATTGCATGGTTTATATGTAAGTATGTATGAAATGTGGATAGAATTTCGTGTTTAGTTATGGTAGTTAGCTTTGAGCACATGTTTTTTGGATTAACATTTTTGTAGCCAAGGAGGAACTGTAGCACATAGCAACTGGAAACTGTAACCCACAGTAAAAGGAAGATTGGGACAACGAAATAGGGGAAGTTCGAGATCAAACTGGATGCAATAACTATTGTATGAAGACACTTGATGGAGTTGAACGTGCATCATTATGAAAAATTAATAAAGCATTGGAGAAGAACTCTTTTTTCTGATAGGATTCTAATAAATGTTTGTGTGTTTTACATGCAATTATATTTTACAAAGTTTCAGTTCTATTAGGATTCTTCTTTCTTTTCAGCTATAGTTTGAATAATTCAATCTTAACTATATGCTCTGATATTTAGGAGCGGAAGTTACTGATTACAATTAGTTATTGCTTAGAATAAGATTCCCCTGTGCTTGTATATAGCCAGTGGTTGATTCCTTAGATAAGTTAGTTGATTTAAGTATTTTCATTATTAGTTGTTTTTTAGTTTCAGTTATCTATACACATGATGGTTATTTAGAATTATTTTCATTGAATACAATCTATGAAGAAGATTTTGTATAATCTTTTGTGATATGCAATAACTAAAGTTCAATTTCACATGGATGTGTAGAATCTGATAGTTAGATTTGGTTCTAGTTAAGTGAGAATAGCCACTTGAGAAGGCCACTCAAGGTAACTCTTCTTCACTTAATTTATAGTTGTCTATTTATGTTTAGTATTTATTTATTTTATCATTACTTCATGAATTACATGCAAGTTAAATTAGAATCTCATACTTTGATTATTATTAACGAATGTTCATAAGCATGCATGTAATTGGTTAACCATTAGTACTCCAAGGGTTAGAATCAGTTGAGTTGATAGTTTTGATCATTTTTGAGTTGATACAATAATACTTGATTAGCAACAGTTTAGTTACAAGTTAAGTTATAGGCACCTGAAGCCATTAGTGCTAGTTTGTTTCTTTTACTGTTTTGCAATTTTGAGTTTTTAGAAAGTAGGACATCTTGAATAGGATAAATTAGGTAGCTATGAGTCTCTAAAGGCACATACAGTGCAACACCATCACAAGTTTACAAACCTTGGGTTGACATGTTAATGTAGTCTTAGCAATGTTGAGTGGATTGTTTAGTCAGATATACCTCTGAATTGTGTAGGTTCTACGAAGTTTACAATACATTAGTTTAGATTCTACATTTTTGGCACCATTTCCACAGATGGTGCTATCTTCATAGACTCATTTTCTAAGTTTTCATAGTTTACATTTCATTTTCAGCATTAGAACTATTAGATTTACTCATTTTAACAACACTAGAAAGATACACTAACACTGTGCAGGACCGCTACTATATAAAAGCCATATTTCATGTATGCAGAGGTAGAGAGATTCTTTGTACAAATTCCTTCCCTCTAAATGCCAAGAAGCTATAGTAGAAATTGGTGAATCCAGTACTCAGAGCGAGGGTAATACTAAAGAAGACATTTCCATATCACCAACATCTAGCACACCAATAGAGGGGACATGCCAAACCATGGGAGATGCAATGGATGATCCTGAATGTGCCACCTTTGAGTTCCCAATCACTAACCAAGAAAGGGATACCATCTAAAGAATATCCCTCCTTCAGCCTTACTAGTCTTTTATGGGTTAATGACTAAGAACCCATATACATTTCTATTTGAATTTGATGTCCTATATAGAATCTATGAATATAATTCTAATGCTCATAGGCTCAAACTCTTCCATGCCACTCTAAAAGATGCAACCCTCATATGGTTTATGGGATTAGGCAAGGATGTTGTTCCTGATTGGGATACAATAAAGACATTGTTCTTGGAGAAGTACCAAGACTATTGTAGGGGACCTGATAGGAGGAGAGATGAAATTTTTAGAATGTCACAAAAGGAGTATGATCCATTAGAAGATTATGTGGAGACATTTCAGTTTTCCTTGAAGAAAAACCCCCAGAACAAGTTTTTTGAAGAATCCCTCAAGTTAGTATTTTTGAGGGCAGTCAATGAGGACTGTATGGATGCCCTCAATCTCATTAGACAAGGGGATATCTCTCAAATACAATTTTAAGACATCTGCAAGGTCTACAAGAATTACTCCAGGACCTTCACTAAATGACCAAGAGGAGATAGCACATCCACTATTGGCAAATCATCTACAGGGGTTTCAAAGATAGAATTAAGCAATCTATTGTCCAACTTGAAGGAGGAAATTATCAACCACTTAAAACCTTAGTTCAAGAAGCAAGAGGGAGCTGAAGTAATTCTCACTGAATACTACCCAAGCTATAGGAAAGGGAAAGAAAATTGTAAATGCAAGAGGGTGGCTAGTATCCAACAAGATAAAGTTGAGAAACCTAAATTTCAGCCACTTGAAGGAGAGGATGGACAAATTTTTTATATAGCTCAAAGAAGGTCATGGAAAAAAATACAAGGTATGCCACAAGACCCTCTTAGCTTCAATTCATCCTTTCCCATTGGAAATCCAAAAAAAATTGTTTGGAACCCTTGGCCCTGGCCAACAAAACAAAATCAATGGAAAACTCCTCAACAATGGCCACAACTCCAGTAAAATTGGAATTAGAAGTAACCAAATCCTTGGTCACAAAAAAATTTCTAGGGTTCTAATTAAAATCCCCAATGGCCAACACAACAAAACCAATGGCAGCCTCAATGGAAAAAAGGTCAGCAATGGCAGCAACAAAACATGAACTATTAACAACCTATACTTCATCCCCAATCCCAACAACAATCCATTATGCCTCCATCAAAACCTACATCCCAGCCATCCAAACCACCGCAAATACCTTCCCAACCTACACCTAACCTTAACAAAAAGCCTATTCAACAAGCTTATACTAACAAAGCTATGCAATACCCCACTTATGGGGTGAGTGGTGTTCACCTTAGATCAAGAAAATAACTTGTTGGACCTTCATCCCCTCAAATTACTGAGATGGAGAATGAGGAACCTACAATTGAAGCTTTAGACAAAACACATTTGGAACCCAAGTCAAATCAGGCACACCAAACTACCTCAAGTCCAAAGCCTCCTTTTCCTAAGCACTTAGCCATTCAAAAGCATCACACACAGATTGAGACAGACTTCCTAGGTCAATTAAAGGATGTAAGCATTACGATTCCACTCATCCAAGCTATCAAAGACATCCCTATTTATACTAAAACTATGAGGGACATGTGAAGTAAGAAACAAAGGAGGAAAAGGAAGGATCCTTAGATAGTCCATGTCTTGGGAAACCTTTTCAATATCATGTTAGGGAGCATAACTGTCCCTAAATACACATACCTTAGTAGTTCAGTAGCGGATCTTAAGATTAATGGGACCCTTATCAAGAATACCTTGATAGACTTAGGGGCAACAATCAATGTTATGACTAAAGAAACAATGCCATTACTTCAATTAGCCAACCTTAGACCTACACAAACTATTTTACTATTGGCTGATAGGTCATCAATTAAGCCTGAAGGAATCATTGAAGATTTAGTTATTACATTGGATTCTTGGGAATATCTTGTTGATTTCATAGTTTTAAAGCCAAAGGTTAATCTTTCAGGATACCCACTCATCCTAAGTAAACCATGGTTAGCTACAACTAATACATTCATAGGTTGTAGGTCCGACAATATGATAATATCTAATGGGATAGTGACCAAGAAATTGGTCCACTATCCTCTAGCCCAACCTTATGTTGATCTTGAGAAAACTATTTGGCCCACTTTGGATGAGGAAGATAACTATTCCCCGCAGAAATTTATATCCATAAAATGCAACCATCTATTGGATGATCAAGATGAAGATGAGCTCCTTGCTCACATACTATAGAATGATTGCGGTAGGAGCCTGCAACAATAGGACTATCTCGCATGCCTACAAGACCCCTTGCAAATTATTTGTTAACAATTAGGATTGCACCCTAGCTAAGTTAGACTCAACTATCATGTCTAACATGGAAACATTCTCAAGTTGTGGGTGACTTATGGCAAGAATGAATCTCCGTAGATTTGATGAAAAACAAATCTATTAAGCCCAAGAAACCTGCATGCAAAAACTTGTCACAAGGAAGAAATTTGTAGGAAACAAAATAAGGGTTTTGCTTTGACAATATGCAGGAATTGTATTATCAGACTGAAAAAAGAACATCAAGAAGTGAATACAATACAAGAGATCAATCCTTATAAAAGGAGATCAACACCAAAAGCGGAAAACCTAACCCTAGTGTGAGTGCATTTAATAATTTAATATTAATTATTAAATGACTACTGAAGATAAAGTGGAAATTTTTAAGAGGAGGAGTGCCACTAATTACTTTACTCTAACACCCCTTGGCGATGAGCCACAAACGCGTATGGTGCTGCAAGGAACTTACACGTACGAGGGTCCCAGAACATGGTTTGATCGCACCGAATACGTAACAAAATCTCATAAAGCGGAGTAAAGGAGGGAAACCTGAAAGGGAAAAAAAACTCCTCTCCAAAAAAAAAGAAAGAGATAAAGAAACATGCCGAAAAAATACATGAAGGAAGGAAGGCCTCACTGAGACCCCCCAAGGACAACTTCCTTCACCCCAAGAATGGAGCACAACTGAAGATAGTGTGAAGATGCCAAAGGTTTAGTGAAGATGTCTACAACCTACTCCTCTATAGGAATGTACCAAAGATGAGAACCATCCTAATCAACTCATGACAGCGCATGTGGGATTAATGTGTTTTGTCCTGGCTGATGCTCCATCGGGTTGTTAGAAATGCAAATGGCACTTCATTGTCGCCACCAAAGAATAGTGGGACTATCCGAGGAAACCCAAACTCGGCCATCGCAACCAACAAAGCCATAAAACCTCCCCGACTAGCTAACACCGGCCGACGGTAATTCTCAACCTCTGTAGATGATAATGCAATAGCATTGCTTCTTGCAAGACCATGTGATAATAGACCGCAACCAAGGCAAAACAAATCCGCAAGTATTATCATTGACATCACCAGCCCAATCGAAGTCAGTGAAACCAATGATGTGAGGGGATCTTGAAGTGTAGTGAATTCCATAATGAGTGGTGCCCCGAATGTACCTCAAAATACATTTGGCTACTTGCCAATGGCTCTCATGAGGATCATGGGAGAACCGAGAGACAAGGCCAACTGCAAAGGAAAGATCAGGATGAGAATGTGTCAGGTACAACAAACTGCCAACCAACTGCCTGTATAAAGTGGGGTCTACTAAAGGAGTAGAGCAAGTGGAAGACAAAACAACACCTAACTGAAATGAAGTGGGGGTAGACTTGCAATCAAGCATGCCAAATCGCTGAAGCATATCAAGAGCATACTTCTCCTAAAATATGGAAATCCCATCCGAAGACTAAATAACCTGAAGACCCAGAAAGAAGTGCAGGAGACCAAGATCTGTCATCTCAAACTGCTCCATCAAAGCTCTCTGAACACTCTGAATCATGGAGGATGAGCTACTTGTAATGATGAGATCATCTACATATAGCACAAGAATCAAAAGATCACCCTCCTGACACTGAATATACACTGTGTGATCGGAATGACAACGTGTGAAGTGAGAGGAAAGCAAGAAAGAGTCCATCTTCTCATACCAAGCCTGAGGGGCTTGTTTGAGACCATACAATGAACATCAAAGTTTGCAAACCAAAGAAGTGTCCTGCACAAATCCCTGAGGCTGCTCCATATAGATCTCCTCATGTAGGTCTCCATGCAAGAAGGCACTCTTCACATCCATCTGAAACACTGTCCATCCCTGTGAAGCTGCAAGTGAAAGTACAAGGCGTATAGAGTTCATCTTGGTGATAGAAGCAAAGGTCTCAGAGTAGTCAATACCCTCTACCTGAGAAAACCCCTTCGCAACAAGATGTGCCTTATACTTATCAATAGAACCATCTGTAACATACTTGGTACGGTACACCCACTTGCACCGAACCAACTTTCTTCCCTTAGGAAGAGGACAAAGATCCCAAGTATGATTCTTCATCAAAGAAGAATACTCCTCATCCATAGCCCTATCCCACTCAAGGTGACCTATCACCTCTGAAAACTTTTGAGGATCATCCCAAATGGCATGACTCAAAAGACTAGAACCAGATGTTTGAGCACGAGTACGACGAGTATCTGAAGGATCACCTGCCAAAGAACCAGCTGCATCAACAATGACACGGGCCCACCTAGGCAAGGATGGAGCAACTGGTGGTGGTGGAGATGGTGGATCATCATCTACATCATCCTCAAGAGATAATCCTCAAGAGGTGAAGAGGGGAGGAGTAGGCAATGAGGGAGAAGCCGGTGATGGAGAATCCATCCGGTGATAGCCATCGAATTGACATCCCACCAAAAGAAGAACTCTCAGAATCAAGATCAAAACAACCGGTAATAACCTTTAACATCCCCTCACAAGAGGCCAACAAATAAGGAGGTCGGCTCTTCCTCTCCATGGCTTTCCTCGGCTGAGCATCAAGAATAAATGCCCAAGCCTTCACTACCAAAACTTAGAATGGTAGAAAAACATCAAAGCTACATGGGTCCAAGCCTCCTCAAGAGTCATATGTCGCAATGTCTTATGAGGCATCCGATTCTGAATATAATTGGCACAATTGACTACCTCAGCCCAAAAGGAAGAACTCATAGCTCGAGACTGTATCATACAATTTTCCATCTCCCGTAAGGTTCTGTTCTTTCTCTCAGTGACACCATTCTGCTGAGGGGTGTAAGGGACCGTAAATTGATGCTGTAAACCATGCTCAGTGCAAAAATCTGTAAAAGCTTGATTAACATATTCCCCCCCATTATCTGTGCGTATCCTCCTGATAGAAAGTCCAGATTGCTTCTCCACAAATGTCTTAAAAATCCTGAATGAGTCAAAGACATCAGACTTGTACTTAAGAAAGTACACCCATGTACGTCTGGAGAAGTCATCAATAAAAGTGAGCACATAGCGGGCCCCTGAAAAGGAAGGAGTCGGAAAGGACATAAGATCATTGTGTACCAACTCTAGGGGTTCCCTAGCATGAGTGGCTCGACCCTTAGGAAAAGGATCTTGATGATGTTTGCCAAGAACACAACCTCGACATACACCATCAATACAAGAAATCTGTGGGAGCCCAATCACAAGTGCTTGAGTACTCATCTGCTGTAGATATCTGTAATTGACATGGCCAAAACGCTCATGCCAAAGCCTGCTCACTGAATCTGCATGTGCTATAAGAGAGTGGTGAACTCAACAAAGCATGAACTCGTGTATTATCATCAAATTTGTATAAACGCGGATGTCAATCCACACCCCAGCCACAACCAAGTCAGGATCATGAAGGTCTCGAATAACCACATCATGTGGTGAGAACTCAACTGTCTTACCAGAGCTAGAGTGGCAAATCTGATAAAAAGATAGAAGGTTTGTCGAAATGTCAAGAACCAGAAGCACATCTTGTAGACAACCACCATCCAATGAAACAATACCAACCCCGAATCAAAGTTGTGCCGAAAGTCACCAACTATAATTAAGCTTATGCCTCCCCAGAGGGGAAAGAAAGCCAAGTGACCAAATCCTCTGTGTGTGTCATACGGTGAGAGGCACTAGAATCTAGAATCCAAGTGGATTATGAGGACAATGCTCGTGCAGAAAGAGCATGACCTTTCCCTGTGGGTTGTGAAGGAGGCTGAGGTGCACTGATATTATGCTGCTGTATGGCTTCCTCCAAAGCCTCAAACATTTTCAACACTGAAATTGATGTCCTTTCCCTGCCACAAAACCGCAAGGATCTCCGATTTCTTCTTAGTCTTGGAGGAAGACTCCCTAGAATTTCAAAGATTTTCCCGGTAGAATTAACCGTAGTTTGAATCGCACTTAGTGGTATTGGAGGGGATTCTCACTTTTCGGCCCTTGAATCTTCTTAGGCTTTAGCGTCTCGCTATGTTTTCTTTGGAGGACTGGGCTACCAATGCTTGGTTCTGTGAACCTGAAAGTGAATCTAATTGCTTGAGCTTGGCTTGCTCACGAGTCAGATGATCACAAAAGACCTCAAAAGAAGGCATGACATGTCGAGCACCCAAGGCACCCATGGTAGAATAGAAGGTCGAAGAGAAGATCTGAAATGGACCCCAAAGCTTGGAGAGAATTAGGAAGATGCACTTTGTATCAGTCTTAACTTTTCCACAACCCTGCAAGATAGATCTTTGCTGTTTGAACTTCATTAGAAAATCCTCAATGGAGGGAAATGAATCAGGTACCAAAGAAGTTAACTCAGCCTCAAGCTGCAAAGCTCTGAATTGATTGACAGTACCAAAAAGTCCATCAAACTTGGTCCAAATGGCTCGAGGAGTGAGACAACCATCAAGATGAAACAGGAGATTGTCGGAAATGTGTAAAGCCATCAATCCCATAGCCTGATCCATATTGTTCCTGTGCTGCATAACCTCAAAGGCGCGAGTCAACTGAGGCTGAACCTCATCCAAACAGGACCATAACCCTCGAGACTGGAGAAGAGTCATCATGCAACCCTTCCAAGTGTGATAATTATGCGGTGTGGGAGGTTCAATAGATCTGTCAGCCATCCTGTGAACTGTGCCTCAACTGCTCTGAATTTTTTTAATTATTATTTAGTGGTCTTTCAGAACTAGACAGAAGATGCAGAAGGGGTTTGTTTGTTTTGTTTTGGTGTTTGTAGATTTTGTTTTCTAATGGAAATGATAGAAAGCAAGAGAAAACACCCCCCCACAATGCAAAAATCTAATCCCCAGTACAACCTGAAAGCCAAAAAGCAATAGAAAGCAGTAATTGGTTGAGACAAATCTCTATGTACCTAAAGAATTTATTGATGAAATAGACTGTAGATCTGGATAGCAATCGTCGGTAAAAAACTTTCAAGTCAAAGTACGACGCCCGTGGGGGTTTGAAGTTCTGCCTTTTCAGATCTGCCAACGCAGACATCAACTCATGCACAACGTTTAGAGAAATAAGGTGCAATACTGGTAAACGATACCAGGAAGGACACCACTATGAACAACACAGAGAAGGACACCCAAAAAAATGCCAGATCTGATGCATGTGCTTGTAAAAAAAAAATCGTTGGGCAAGGAATACCAGATCTAAAAAACTACACCTAGAACCTCTCAAATTAGCCAAAGAATCCCAAATTTCTTTTGTCAAACCCTTGCTCCCTTTTTTCTTCAAACATGAACAAGCTACAATAGATCCAACTCTGATACCATGTAAGATTTGATGAAAAACAAATCTATTAAGCCCAAGAAACCTGCATGCAAAAACCTGTCACAAGGAAGAAATCTGTAGGAAACAAAACAAGGGTTTTGCTTTGACAATATGCAAGAATGTATTATTAGACTGAAAAAAGAACATCAAGAAGTGAATACAATACAAGAGATCAATCCTTATAAAGGAGATCAACATCAAAAAGGAAAACCTAACCCTAAGGTGAGTGCATTTAATAATTTAATATTAATTATTAAATGACTAATATGTGTGCATAAAGTGAAATCTTAAGAGGAGAGTAAAGTTAATTAATTACTTTACTCTAACAATCTCCAGAGAGGGCTAGTTCCCCTAGTAGATCACCTAAACTAATTGATTTTTCTGAGGAAAAGGATAGAAGGATGAATGAAATGAAAATCCTAAAATCTAAAGGGTGATGCACCAATACTTTAAAATTATTCACTAAATCAACTCACAACCAACTCTCAAAACACTTAACTCTCACAATCTCATACAAAACATACAACAAAAAATTAATTTGTATGAAGGTTCAAAATCAAACACTACATACAACCTAAATTATATGTAACTTCTGCACCCACACTTACAATAATGAGACATAAAAAGGATTCAATACTTAGAATCACAATGACAACATCAAATCAGTACTACAAAATGAGACAAAAACTATGAGATAGGAATGATCCTTTGCTTTTATTGATCTAAAAGGAGTATTAAAACATGAAGAATATGAGTTACAAAATAGAGCTTACAAAAATTTATGTAGGTGATCAAGAGAGAAAGAAGCAAATTTGAACTCCAACTATTATGAGAAAAAACTAAGTTTTTCTCCACTATATAACTCCTATGTGTCTCCAAGAGTGAGAAGGGAAAAATATGAGTTAATTGCTCACCATAAGAGAAAATTTAGTGCCATTTTCGAGCAAGGAGAAAAAGCCTCAAAAATAGGGCCCAAACTGACTCAAAACTGAGTGAGAAAAGATGGAAACTTTCCCTCCTAACTAGGTCGACCCAAAAGACTCAAAAAATCACCTAGTTCAGACTACAAAATAGAAATAGAAACTTCAGTTCACTTGTTTTTTTTCTATTTTGCACCTTGAGGAACTCAAGTGAGAAAGGAAAGTAACTGAAATTGCCTTCTTTATTGCATTTTAAATGACAATTACTAAAATAATTTATAGAACATTGCTTTAGTAATGCCTTACAACATCTTACAGTTCTATCTTTTGCAAAAAAAGAAAGTCAACCTAGGCTTTGATTTGATTTTGCAAAGTATAAAATTTGCTAACTTGAGCTTTTGATTTTCTTAAAAAATCAAAAAAATAACTAAGGTAAATAGCCATATGATTTTCTTCAAAAATCATAAAAACTCTAAGGCACAATGTAGCCTAGGTATGTAAAATATGGGAAAGGTTTTAAATTATATCACAAGGTATTAATATTTGCATCAAAGTTTAAATCAATGTCGAAAATATGTGATGCGACCAACTTAGGGCAAATGGGAAACCCTAAAACACAAAACTACGAGCCCTTACTTTTAGCTTTCATTTTGCATTTCATTTTTTGATGAATACTTTCACCTATGCATGTCTGTTGTTGAACTAGGGTTTGAATAGAGCCTTCCATGGAGTTTCAGAAGCCTTTTCTATAGGAAATTTGCATGGTGAGTATCTCTTTCTGCAAAAATTGCACAAATCCTTTCATTTCCTCCATTTTGAATGTATTTTTAAGGGTTTTGACCCACGGGTTCTCCTCTCTTACTCATGTATTTTCTTCTTGTTTTACCTGTTTGATACCCTCCTTTGCTTTAAGGCCACCATGAATGGTTTGAGGAGATTGATGGAGTCTTCAGAAATGGTTTTCACATGTAGATTTATGAGAAATCGACCAAAATGAGCTTGGGTAAGCTCGCTGTTGGTAAAAAATTGCTTTTCTCTTCAAAATTTGTGAACAAATATTTTCTTCGAACTTATTGTGACTTATTGTGATGTAGGAGCATCCTAGGTTTCAGGCAATCTTGCATCAACCAAAAATATTTGCATTCATATTTTCTTGCATTTCAGTAGTCAGCTGTTTGGACCCAGTCTCAGTATTTCATACCGTATTGTACCGCATTGCAATATTTGATATTACAGAGCATGATATATGATCTTCATTGCAACATCTACATCATATCCAAAATTCAAGTGTTTTAGAGATTCCAGTACAAAGTTATCGCTAATAGAATATTAGTTGTATTTGTACATAGAGCAATCACATACTAGTCCTAGATTTTCAAGTGTGCGGACCTCAGGAGACCATTTCATAATGATACACATTCATCAAGGAACCTTCATTCTGATCTACATCATGTTTTTCCAAGAATCAAAAGAGAATCATATGTTTTGGCCGACCTTTCACACATTTCATCAACTTCGGGGTTTGAGACCTCTTGAGGACGACACAGACCTTTTCTGGAATTGTGAATTGATATATATAGGCATCATGTAGTTGCATTTGGAAGGAATCAAGTAGAAGGATAGAAGTGATAGATATGGGCTTTGACCTACATTGTAATTTGGGGCTTAATGTCATATCATTTTGTAATTTGGTAACTTGGAAGGCAGGGCATGTTGCCAATGAATAATTGATCATTCTCTATATTTCCATGTGTGATTTTTATTCCAATTATTTGAGTTTCTATTGTGTTTACTCTTGCTGCAAGGTTGGAAATTCCTATTTCTAGACCCTCCATCCTTGACTACACCAAGTGGTATTAGAGCGAGTTTGCAAACTTTGGGAGAGCGAAGGTGGAAAAATCACCAACTTGAGGCAGTTGCACTAGAGTGAGTTTGTGAAGTTGAGTAAGGCATTATGTAAGATCTTTGTGTGGATAGATCACTGACTTGAGTTAGCCTACTTGTGTTTGTTAATAGATCACCAAATATGAGGTAGTTGTGATCCTGTAGCCAGATCGTCGACCTAAGGTAGTTGCATCGGATCCTAGGAAGTGATGCCACTGAGGAGAATTCATACTACTATTAATATTGCTAGAAAGATGGATGAGATGATGGAAAAGATGTGAACA
>VDFB02093855.1:0-13898 GCA_007258455.2 Sequoia sempervirens | reverse complement strand
AAACATACCATGGAAGTTCTTCAAGGAATGTGACTGTTTTAAGGACATAAAGTTTAGAAAATCCTTTTCAATGCCCTTCTCACCTCTTGACAAAGTATGCAAAGGGCCCATTTAACCCAAAAAAAACCTCTTTTACAATTTGCAACAGCCATAGACACTAAGAAAAAAAAAATTGGGGGGAGTAGAATATGGCTGTATCATATTTGCAAGGAGGACCATAGGGGCAACTATAAGAGTTTACTCCCATCTTTTAGGCATAACTTGTCAAGGGGTAAAAATATGCAAAACTATAACATTCGCTGAGAAAGCCGGGGTGAATAGGTTGCACATGGAGGGTGAAGCCAAAAAAAACAAGAATGTCAATGGAGTCTTTGCAGCCTACTAGGTCAATCTCTAGTGCTACAGCTACTAAATCTAGGAGTGTTGTGCCTGAGAGTCAAAGAGGAAAGAAATGTCCACTAGTGTTGCCGGCATGTTTAACATACAATTACGAGATGTAGCTGATAGTTCTATTGCCGAATTTTTCTATGCTAATACTATACCATTTTATGTGGCACACTCTCCTTTTTTTAAACTAGTGTTCAGAGATGCACTTGCTGCTGGTCCTTCATATGTTCCCCCTGGAGATCATAAGCTACACACCTCACTCCTTGATAAGGAGTATTCCAAAGTGCGTATAATGATGAAGGAGATGAGACAAGTTTTGATAAGGGATGGTTGCTCTATCATTATGGATGGGTGGACAGATAGACATCGGCCACTCATCAATGTTATTGTCACATGTTCAACAAGCTCTTATTTTCTTAGAGCTATTGATTGTTCGAGGAAGAGGAAGGATGCAAGCTTCCAATTTCAAATTTTGAAGGATGCTATAGAAGAGGTTGGACCCTCTAATGTTATACAAGTAGTGACTGATTCAGCTCGTGTAAGCAAGCTAGCTGGCTTAATGGTGGAAGGTGCTTACAAGCACATTTTTTGGACCCCATGTTGTATTCATGCGTTCAACGCATTGAAAGACATTGGAAAAATAGATTGGGTGAAGGAAGTGGTGTCAGAAGCTAGAGGCGTTTTGCAACCATCACACATCACTTGCTTTGTTTAGGACTTTTTCAATGAAGGAATTCCTCAAGCTTGTGGATACCAAATATGTTAGGTACCTTATTTTGTTGGGGAGGATGATTGAGGTGCAAGAGCCTCTTCGACTGATGGTGGTTAATTCACGGTGAGCTAGATGGCCAAAGGCAAACACAATTGAAGGAAAAAGTATCAAACAAAAAATCCTCAATGATGATTGGTGGTCCACAATGACGTAACAGATTGTTGTTTTTTATTTTTTAATAAATTTTCAATTTTTACCATTAAATTTCTGATTTTATTATTAACTAATACATTGCTGATTTTAGTATTAAACTTATGGTTTTCATTTTATTATTGATATCAAATTAATAAATTGCTGATTTTATTATTCAATTTATGATTTTATTATTTTTATTGTTTCTAAGTTCCTAAATTTACTAAATTATGTTCATTCTTGAATCTTTGCAGATATATTTGCTCCATTATCTCACCTATTGTGTGGATGATAAGATATGTTGATACAAACTCTCCTAGACTTGGAGAGATTTATGAGACATTTGACAACATGCTTGGACAAATGAAGCAAGCAAGTCATAGCAAGGACCCTAATTTGGGATTTTATGAGGAGCACATTAGGCCCATTGTGACACGACAATGGGACACTATGAACACCCCACTTCATATGACTGCCTACGCTCTAAATCCCAAATGGTATGCAGTAAGACCTGGGAGAGTGCCTCAATGTGATGATGAAGAGGTGAAAGATGGGTTCATGAAGGCCCTTGGGAAAATGTATGTTGAGGAGGCGTCCAGCAAACTTAGAGCACAATGGCTAGCCTTTGTGAGTCTTCATGGCCCAACAATTAGTAGCCTAGAGGCAAGAATGGATATAGCTACATTAGCTCAAACCAACCACATTGGATGGTGGACATGGCATGGCAAGGATGCACTAGAGTTGAGGATCCTTGCCACTTGTCTCCTTTCACAAATTGCTAGTTCCTCTACTACAAAGAGGAATTGATCTACATATAGCTTCATCCAGTCAATCAAGAGGAATAGGCTTACCTCTAGACAATCGGAGAAGCTAGTGTTTGTGCATAATGCCTTGTGGCTTTAGGATCGACAGACACCTGAGTACCGTCAGACTCCTGTTGCACGTTGGGATGTTGATCTTGAAGATACTACATAGGTTGATGATGAGGAGGCACATGATGCATTGCTTGGATTTCCAATGGATCAAGATGAGACAGCCTCTCATAGTGGTCGTGACTCAGACTCCCATGTTGACTCAGACAGCTACATATTTCTATATTTTTGTCATATTGTAACTAAAACTTGCAGCCTTTGGGCAATTTGATGTAATTTTTATATAATATATATGGCACATGCACATTGTCAATGAATGCAATTATATTTTGTTAAAACTTCATTTGTTTGTTGGTGTTGCTTTCTATGAAATGAGAATATCGATTGAACTCTAATATTATGTGTTAAGGTTATATGATGTATATGATGATTCCCTTATTATATGAATATTTGAAATTTTCTCTATTTTTTAAAATTTCCCTACTTTTTAATAGTTGTCCCCTATCGTCCCCTAAAAATGGCCTCCCTCTCATCCCCGTCCCCAAAATGTGTCCCCCCGTCCTAAAAACTTGGGGTTAACATTGATTATTCTCCATTAACTCCCTACTTTAGCTCTATAGGTGGCTCTCTTTTCAACATGTGACCTTCCTTTGACATGACTGTTTTGTAATACATCATTTTGTATATATTGATTGTCAAGGGTTTACCCACTCTTGTTAGGTTCTTTTGCTTCCTGCATTTCTACCTATATCTATTTTTAGGTTTCTTGATTTTAATTCTTGAAATATTTTTGACACTCTTGACTAGCTATTATAACTTATATTTTTGAGTGCCAATGACCTGCTTTGCTCAATGTTTGGTATGTATTGGATCTAGGAGTAAAGATCCTCAAGTGGAAAGACACTTCAATGTATTGCAAGGCCAAAAAAAATAATTTAATGGCATCAAAAATTAAATATGTTTACATATCCATGTTCCTCTTGAAAATTTATGCAATTTCAAAAAATACAGCACCTCATTTTGAGTCTGTATGCAAAAGTTATGGCTTCCAAAAGGATGGTTAAAATTGTCAAAAAAGGCATAATCAAAAGTGTCGAGCAGTTTTGAAGCTATCAATGTAGTTTCATAACCACACCCGCTAATTTGACACAATTTCGCTCGAATGTGAAAAATAAAGAGAATTTGAATCATTTCAACAACCTTGTCTCTTTGGTTTCCATGTCGAAGGCTTTATACACACCATAGATGGCATACTCAACAAGTATTTAAATTCCAAATGAGTAATCATCAGGAAAACTCGTGAGATTTACTCACCGAGTTTTTGGCAAGTCAGAGCAAAAAAACTCATAGCAGGCAAACAAAACACGAGTCACATCAAAAAGGTCATTAAAAACGTCATTTTAATGTGATTTTCCTCTCTAAAACCCCCAACGCCCCTCCCACTATGCATACAAAAATGACAACACTCTTGCATCGCAATGAGAAGATTTAAAAGGGTTTTTTGGCAAATTTAGAAGGCAAATTTGAAGCACGGGTCGGTAAATTGTTTTTTTTAAGCATTTTACTTCATTTTGGCTACAAAATCCAGCATCTGGGTTAAAAAAATCAGCATTTGCTAAAACTAAATAGTACTTTTGCATTTTAATTCCAAAAAATTGGATTTATCTATCATTTTTTCTGATTTTTTTAATGAATTCACTATTTTTTGCATACACAAGATATTTTTTTGATTTTAACCTTTTTTATGGAATAAAATGTATAGATTATTTTAATTTTTTAAGGATTTAAACTAATTTTATACTGATTTTTAGTGATTTATGTTGAATTTAGGTTAATTTTTTGTATTTAAAAAATTAAAATGTTAGTGCTTTCACTTTGTATGTGTAGAAAAGATTCCAAAGGGAGAAGACAAGGGCAGCCATAGCAACATCCATAGCTAGTGGTCATGGTCCTCAAGTGCAACCAGAATTAAATGAAGATACGGCATGTCAAGGCATAGTGGGCTCTCTTCGTGATCCACGCATTCAAAGCACATCGGCCTCTAATTCATCTACTAGTAGAGTGCCAACACCTACACCTACACAGGCGCGACATAGCTTGTTTGTGCCCAGAAACATGCCTGGAGCACAACCATCATTGGAAGCTATAGGGTGGAATAGGGAGGTGCATGAACAAGTAAATAAGGCATGTGCCGACTTTTGGTACTTCAACAACATTCCTTTCAATGTAGTGAGCAATCCTTATTGGGAGAGTTTGGTAACTGCATTGTCTGTTGCGAGAAAAGGCTACAAGGCACCTTCTCATAAAAACTTAAGTGGGAGGTTGATTAATTTATGTTAATTTATAGTAATTTTGTTGAATTTGAGGCTAAATTTAAGTTGATTAATTTATAGTAATTTATGTTGAATTTAGGCTTTTATTTTGTGTTTAAAAATTAAAATTTTGTACTTACACTTTGTACTTGCAGGTTGCTCACAACTGCAACTGAAGCGACAAAACTAATAGTAAAAGAACAAAAGAAGCAATGGAGAAAATATAGCTGCATTAGATGGGTAGACAGATGGGAAAAACTGCATCATTATTAATTTTTTGGTAACTTCAAATGGTGAGGTGATTTTTTTGAATTGGTCGATGCCTCTAACAAAGTAAAAAATGTAGAAACATTGTGTCTAACATTGGAGGAAATTGTCATGGAGATGGGCATAGAGAATGTGGTACAAATCATAGCTGATAATGTAGCAACATATGTGGCAATTGGAAGATTGCTACGAGACAAGCATCGAACACTCTTTTGGACACCTTGTGCAACACATTGCCTTGACCTTCTTTTGGAGGACATAGGAAAACTTTAGTGGGTGAGACAAGTTGTAGATGGCGCAAGGAGAATATCAAAATTTATCTACAATCACCCTTGGGTTCTTAATTTGATGAGATCACACCCAAGGGAAAGAGTTGGTTCGATTGGGTGTGACAAGGTTTCAAACGATTTTCCTAATATTGCAAAGCATTATTGGTTTGTTGACTTCTTTAGAACAATTTTTTGTGAGTCAAGCATGGCTAGACTCATCATATTCAAAGAAGCCTAAAGGAGAGAGGGTTGCTAGCATAGTTTTTGACAACCTTTTTGCACAAAGGGCTACAGAGATCATGAAGGTAACCTCAAAACTTTGATTTTAAATTCAAAATGAATATTTTATTTTCTTAACTTAAGTCTCTTATTATAAATTTGTAAATTTAATCTTTTTGTATTTGTAAATTGTAGGTGTCAAAGCCCTTGGTTAGAGTTCTTTGTTTGGTAGATGTGGATCAGAACCCAATGGGGTATATTTATGAGGCCATGGATAGGACCAAATAGTCCATCCAAAATTATTACAAGGGGGGCAACCTCAAATTTGATCCCATTTGGAAGAACATTGATCAAAGATAGAACAATCAACTCCACCAACCCATCCATGTAGTAGGGTACTTCCTCAACCCTCGTTTTTTTCTATTCAAATAGCTTCTCAAATCCTACTGAAGAGGTTATGGAGGGCCTCACGACATGCATTCAAAGGATGGCACCCCAAGTTGAGGTGAGAGACCTCATTATTCAAGAATTAATCAGCTACTAGACGAGAAGGGGTAGGCTCTTTTCTTCAAAGCTAGCTACCCAAGGAAGAACCACTCAAACACCATGTAATAAAATTTGGAATCTTTATATCATATGCATCTTACAAGTTACAAATGTCAAAATTTACAACTATTGATAATTTGATGAAATATGTTTCGAATTTGCTTCCTAAGCCTTCAATATTTTATTTTGTAGATTCTTGGTGCATAGATTGGGATGAAAATACCCCAAATCTCCAAAGATTTGCCCTCTGCATTTTGTGCTAACCTTGTAGTGCATCCAATTGTGAGTGCTATTGGAGCATGTTTGAGGCCATCCACATGAAGAAGAGGAACAAATTAAGTCAAAAATGCCTCAATGACCTTGTCTTTGTGCAATAGAACCTTCAGCTTCACACAAGAAGGGTAGAGGACAAAAAGGAGGAGCTCATAGATTTGGATGAGATTGATCCTTATAGTGATTAGGCAAGGTGGGATGAGTAGCCTCCATTGTTTACTAAAGATGAGATTCTTGATTTTGAGAGGCAAGCATTAGAGGTTGTGGGTGCAGTAGGAGGGATTGCATAACATTGATAAGGTTGAGGAGTCATTGCCATCTACTAGCAGGATGGAGGTCAAGCCATAGCCTTCTATGCCAAGCGAGGACCCATAGCAAACTCCAAGGATTAGAACCTCAAACTCTCCCCAAGTTTTCACTAGATTAGAGAAAAGGAAGATGTAAAATGCTGTATTTTCATTTTGTCAGCTATCTATTGTATCAGCCATTAGGATTCCGCATGATGAGGCGATTTTGTACTCAATTTGTATTCAAACTAATCAAATTTAATAGAAAACACTTTTTATCATGCCCCACGATTGCAGCCTGCATAGGAATTAAAGATAATCGTGTAAGAAGCTGCCCTATTTGGTATACAAAATTTTTTAATTTTTCACCAATAGTGATGCTCAGTCATTTCGTCAAACAGTTAATTAGTTTGTTGTTCTGAGTTTGTTTTTTCCAATTCACCAATTGAACATTCCAAGAACAATGGCATTCGTCAAACAATTACCTTTCAGTTGTCCTGTGCTTACAATTAGATTTGTCCCACACTGTAACAGATAATTCATATAATATATTCATAGTTGAGTTTTCTTTCACCATTCACTTACAGAACAAAGGATATGACAAGCCTTGTAATAGCAAAGGGTTTGCATATACAACTGATATAAAATTCCGGAACTAAGATTTGTTTATATTTACCCAAACAATGCAAGACAATACACAGAAAATAATGGTAACCTGGCACAGGAGTGAGTCTTATGATCTCCAATTATTAACATTGACCTCCAATATTAAAATAGTGTTCAAATACTAAGTCACATCAACATACCTAAATTACACTAGCATAGTCAGGGCCTGCAAACTCCTTTATTTATTTCCAATCTCATTATTTTTTCCATAGTAGCGGCTAATTACATGTTGCGGCTGTAACTATTGTCAGTTTCCTTATTCAACAAGGATTTCTTCCTTTGACATGTCTCCAATATAATGGGACGGCAATAAAATAAGGCTAGCGACTTAGCATGCCAAAGCTATATCTTTTGAAGTGATTTCTCTCTGACTGCGACGCCTATGCCCAAACTCAGATTTAATGCCAAGATAGTATATGAAACTTAGCATTCCCTTCAGATACAAAATAATTTAGTAACGGCAGATTAAAGAAGAGACAATTCTTAATAGCCACTATTTCAATAAGATACTCTCGATGAATATTCAAATAAGAGGCGACACCAAAGGATTGTTTATGTTTCCTTAACGAGTAGCGGCTATCCCTTCACTCAGCAACTATTCATCCATTCGACAACTCACACTTATTATTTATTTGCTCCTCTATACTTTTTTCGCGTGTCAAAGAATGTTAATCTTGTTTGTTAACAAGACTTCCTCTTCAATGATAGCCCCGTGTATAGATGAATAAGTTGCTCCCGATGATATCTTCTCATTCAAATTGTTTTTTTTTTTAGCCAGCGGTAGGATATTATTTGAAGTGTCGACTTCTCCAATATTCACAAGTTACTTTCCATTGCTAAAAAGATCTTCTCAATAATCCCGCAATCCACCTCTTCTATCTTTTGAAAACTCTACACATATTCTCTACATCCAATCGATATGCTCAAATTTCATATCATAGCATAGATTTCATGAAACGGTAATATAGATACTAAGCGTCTCTTTACCTTCTCCGACAGTCTTGAGACCGTTCCAGATTCTGGATTTCCTGCGTGTTTTTCCTTTGAGTGAAAACTGAGAATACTTCCTTAACTCCACTATGAGTCGACTTTCCCAAATCCCGTAAACAATGTTATCGCATCAGTATAATATGCAACAGCTTCGTTACCTTCAATGATGTCTCCGTTATGAACTTGAAGCACTCCCGACAACCATCAATTGGCTGACTCTCTATAAACTGAGTCTCCGGCTTCAGTAAATTGATTCCTTTACATTCCCGGAACAATGCAAGTAATTTGCTTTCATAATCTTTGGACTACCAATCTGTAGAATTATTCCTGAGCAATAGACCGATTAGTATTTTCTGTGAGCAATTGCAACCCAACATGTACGACCCAAGAAAATTATATGAATAGCCAAGGAAGAGCGACTCCATTCAAAAAATATTAAATCACAGTAATATTGACTTCATAACACGGAAATAAACACCAGGTCAATTATATGGAACACTCAAAAACCCAAATCCACCTTAATCCCTTTCAACTTATACAAGCAAATATGAAACGGCTCAATTAACACTCCTGGCATTTAATCACTCCTAGAGGAAAGTTGATAAACTGGCAATTCTGAAAACATACTTATTTATTAGAACCAATTTTTTGTAACTTTATACAACTCTGAAATTTGTCTTCATCAAGACTCACAAATTTCATCAAACTCAAAATCGCTTAAAACCAAGCGAGAAAACTAAATGTCTTCTCCAACTATCAACCAGGGCAGATCTTTCACTACCGAAGCCAATCTTCTCTCAGAGGTCACCCCACCTCAGAAAAGCTGTGAACCACGTCCGCCAACAAGAACCTGTTCCAAAATCAAAATCCCCTACTGCAAAATGCCCTCCCACAACTTTTATTCTTCTCCACTTCGTAACTCCTGTGTGTCTTCTTGCCTTTCCTCTTTTCTCATTTCACCTTTAATTTCAATTCTTTTTGAAAATCAAAAGTAACTTTATTTAATTTATTTAACTTTCTAATCTTAAGTTACTTTTGCTCCAATTAATTAATTTAAGTTGTCTAAATATTTTAACCCTTTTTGACAACATTAAATTAATTAATTTAAGCTGACTCAAAATTGGGGACATTACAAATCGCTGACCAAGGAGACTTCAAAAGGTTCAATGGAATTAACTAAGGGAAATATTAAATGCAGCGATTCCATATTAATGATATAAGGTAGCGCTAATAGAAGACTTTAATTATACCACTAAAGGTAGCGATCATTGCATTGATAGTGATTAAGGAAGTCAAAACAAAGGTAGCGCTTGGATTAGGGGTGCATCCTTTGTAAGGGGTGCAATGATTATAAATGTTGTGACTATTCACCCCACCATGAAGGATATATAGGGAGGTGGAATCATTTTGTGAAAGGCATCAAGTGGTCATTGGATAAAAAGAAGAATAAGAAATTAGAATATAAGAGATCTATTGGAAATAAATATTGATTTTAACAAGAATATTATATTGGGAAGTAAGTTTCAAAATATGAATTAGGAATAACTATATATATATATATATATATATATATATATATATATATTATAATGATATTTGATTACCATTAATATAATAGATTCCTTTACCAATTTATTTTGAATTTATAGAAGTGTTTGCAAATAGGAAGGTCGATCAACCTTCCGAGTTCACGAGAGAGGGAGTACTGACCTTTCCTTCATCAAGCACGCCACCACGAGATGGAGCGCTTGTGGGTTAGGAGGCGTATGAGTGCTCCTAGGCTTGTTAAGGAAGGCAGTCTTCATGCATCTTATCAAGCATGCCACCTTGAGATGGAGCATGCGTGGGCTGGGAGATGAATGAGTACTCCTATGCTTGATTAAGGAGGATGGAGCGCCTCCAAGGTGGACAAAGGGATGGAGTGGACCTAAGATCCTGCCATGTTCGTGGGTCAAGAGGCGAATAAGTGCTCCTGGGCTTGAGGGACTTCTCAAGTACACCACACCAAGATGGAGCGCTCATGGGTCAAGAGGCGTATGAGTGCTCTTGGGCTTGAGGGTCTTCTCAAGTACACCACCTCGAGATGGATGGACGAGGACCACCTATGCTCTCACAATACAAGGCCAACCATAATTGGGATTGTGGTTTGCAAATATTTCTAGTGAATTCCTAATATGATTGGCTATCGGAATATGCCTTGGAATAATCATTAATGATGTTAAGAAATTTTGAATTCTGATGTTAATGATGATATGAACTATAGATCTAACTATTATGATGTTTTAGCTATAGTGTATTGCTCTCAATATTATGCTAGTTTATGTATTAATCTGAATATAACCATAAAGTTAATACTTGTTATTACTAATATCAGTTTTTAGTGATTATTATTGTTTTGCAGGCCTAAATTTAGGAATACTCCAAAAGGGAACATTACACTTTTGTTTTCATTTATCGACTCATTGGATACATCCTGTCATTGAATTTTGCAAAAACATTGTCTTTCTAAAGAAATTTAAGCAACTTTTTAAGTTGTTGAGTTTTTGCTGAGTCAAAAAATTTGGGTCCACTGAGTTTTTGCCAAGTCCAAGTCTGCCAACTATGGTACACACACAAGGAGTCTTACACCACTATAAGAACCAATTAGGAGCCCAAAGCAAAGGGGTAGAGGAGAATCGAATTGTTATATCTCTTAGAAGTAGAATGTTGAAGTAGTGATAGGCCTGACAGAGGTTGTCAAACACTTTGTACTTGTCTGTTGATTGATATGCTCCGACAGAAGAGTAATTGTCTCTACCAACTCGGTTTTTCATCCCTCCCAAAGTTCTCCCAAGATAAATACTTGTGTTGTGTTGCATTTCACATTTCAGTACCTTCAATTCTTAGTGTAATATCATTCTCAATTCTTCCTAATTGCTATTATCATTTTGAAATTCAGATAGCACAGTAGACTAAATGTGTTTGGTTCCCTAATTTATAACTGATTTTGGTAGAAATTATGGATCAGTGTTAAAACTATGATTTATTTCTTTCAATCACTAGTCACATAGTCATATGATCCATCTCAACTCATTGAGGGTACAATCTCACCAGCTGCCGATGGAGATCAATCACTAGATACCTTGTGATAACGAGATATGTCAAATAGGCTTTCTTCAAGCAATAGATATCAAGGAATCTAACATTTTTAGGAATCCTATTTAATATGAGTTTTGAGGGAGATTTAATTGCTTATACAAGGATTCAAAAGGTAACCTTGATACATTCCATGATGTAGACTTCCAGTCCCTGGTTCTTTATCTTTGAGACCTTTGATGAACACATTGTATATGGAATATTGGCAGTATTTATCTTTTACATCTTTGATAAATCCTGCAATACTAGAAAACATTTTATTAACATGTCAATAACAAACTCTCTTAATAATTTTTTGACTACATAGCTTGTGAATAAAAAACATGCTAGGCTTTTGTTTAAAGCCATAACAATCTACATTTTTCAAACATAAGGATTAAGGAAGACGGCTTGAAGACAACAAACATTAACCATAACTCAGAAGCATGATTTAACGAATTAACCAACTCTCCTACCTAATCACTTGTTCCACCACTATAAGGAAGCTACATTCAATCCAATTTTCATACTAAATTGTTATGAACCATTACATCTGATATGATAAGGTGAGACCTTATTTAGACATTTGTCCATTTTTAAAATTGCATAATTATTGCTGCTTTCTTTTAAAAGGTTCTCATTTTTTTTGGCCAGATACTTATCTATTTGTGATTAGCATTATTTTTCTTGCATGCATAATTTGTAAAAAATTATTTTCTAAAAAGATAATTCTTACAAAATTTATTCATGCATATTTCAGTAGAATTTTTTATGTACAACTACAAATTCTTTTATGTTTCAGTAGAAGTGTAATAATTTTGTCTACATTTTATGTTTCGCCAATGTTTACTTTTACAATTATCTTATTTTGCCACTTGAGTAACAGTGATGCCTCCGTGTTATGGTAGTCATGATTTTCCTCCAATGCTCCATATACAAATCCTCCAGTTACCCAACAAGGTGAATTAGTTAGTATTTTACATCTCAAACATTCCAACAAATAACATGCATCTCCTTTTACCTTTCAATGCTTTGACATCCTCTATTCCATGCAGCTCAAGATAAGTTTGAATCAAGGGTACACGGGGACGTGTCCCCGAGGTTTTTGGAAGCGTACCCGCACTATTAACTTCTTGTTGATTTGTTTTTGTGAACTGGAATGAGGATAGGAAACGATTTTAAAGAGTTTGCAGGGTTTGGGTGGGGCCCATAGACTATTAGGGTTCAGCCTTGGGCACGAACTTCAAACAAAATTTCAATAAAAAAAAATTGGATGTTTGGCCGTAGGAGACACTTAGGCGTCCCCGAGATGATTGGGAAACTCTTAGGAGTCCCTCAAACGTCTCAGGGATGTCCCGACATCTTGTAGCATCTCGGAGATGGCAGCACTGGTGGCGGGGTGGTGGGGGGACGTCCCCCCCCCAAGTCCCCAAGTCTCCGGGGGGGACATGTCTTTGTAGAACATTGGTACTATCGCATGACATTACATCCTGTTTTATTTCTCCGCTATCGATTGTTGACATCAATGCAAGGTATTTGGCATTAGTATATAAGCATTTGGACTATCTTGACTGATTTGAAATTACAAAGTTAAGTGATGATCTAAAATATTACTGAAGGATTTTGACCTCTGTAAACCTGCACAATGCCAGATAACTGCTGTTACACTGTGTCTTCTTTTCACATGCTACGTTAACATATTACTTTGGCTTTAAATATTACCTCTTGGCTGTTGATCACTAGAATTTTTAATACTTTATTATTTTATGTTCCTGATGTGACAACATATAATCTGTAAATCAGATTAAGTGACCTAACTGTGAAGTTAAAAGTTATCACTCTCAGTCAAGGAGATGTTGAAGACTTAGAATCCCTTGCTACAATCTATGTTACCAGATTTGTTAGAACCAAGGACTGTACCTACCCCAAACAGGTCCAAATAAAGATACCAGCCCAAGTACGCTCAGGGTGTTTCCTGAGCACCATGGGCATGCGCTCTCAGGTACACCTGCTACCAATGCCTTGTTTTTTGGTTCTCATCATCGAATTGTATCAAGGACAACTGCTACCAAATTCTAGTAGATGCAAGTGTAAGTACAAGGTACGCAATTTTTCCTTGGGTACAAGTATGGGTTCGGCTATATATATATATATATATATATGTGTTCAAAATTATAAATTATAAAAAACAGTGATACTCATAATTGCAATAAATAGAATATTTAAATGCCTCATATACATAATTTGCAAAAATGTAAATACTCATAAATTCATAATTCAATCATTTGACAAATCAAATGTCACACACAATGAAATCAAAATTACAATCAATACTTACAGTTTGCTCTTCATCAAAACCAGCATCAAAGTCAACATTTGGTTCAATTCTTCAAACACAATCAATTGAGTGTTAGTCCCACTAGCTATGTCACATTCAAAAGCTACCTATCTATAGAGACTTCAAGTGCCATGCAGCTGTAACATCTAACTCAGCACACTCAAGACGTAGATCCCAATTCTTTGTCACACTCTCATTGTATTCAGGTTTCTTATGTGACAAGAGATGAAGGTTGGAGTGTACATAGACCAAATACTCTATTTTTTTGGCACCCAAATGGTTGCACTTAACTGAGTGGATGGAGTATGTACTCCAATTCCGCTCAGCTGAAGAAGAACTCATAACCTGTTGAATTTCAATAGAACATTTAGTATTTAATTTTATAAATACAAAGCATAAATTATAAAATATTGTAAGATTTGGCTATGGAGATAGCCACCCAAGATCTAAAGGC
>VDFB02093854.1:0-54346 GCA_007258455.2 Sequoia sempervirens | reverse complement strand
CTATTTTCTTTGAGCAGCTGAAGCAATGCAGTCAATAATATATCTAAATAACACCGAAGAAGATTTAGCTGCCAAAGGGCAACATCCGTGCTTAAGAATTTTTTTATTTCACTGTTAGATATAATAACATGTATTTGGATACCACTGTATAGTGTTTTTAATTTGGAGACCCTTTTTCAAAGAAATTACAAGATTAATTTATGTTTTTTTTCTCTTTCAAACCAAATACCATAGTTTATAGTTATTTTGAACTTGTGACTTTAGAAAATGTGGATCAGCTAATATCCCATCTAAGGAGCACCCAATAATACACTAAGTTCAGTAGGGAAATCCCTCTTGCTGGGTATGGACATGTGATAATAATGGGCTTTTATGGTGAACGAGGCTGGGGTGATTCCTGTTGCAATTACTGGTAATTCCCACATTGTTGTGCTTTCCTTGCTTTCCACAACATGTGCATTCTTCCCACTAGAGAATTCCTCTTTATCCTAAACAATCATGGGTTAGCTTTTGAGATATGAATCTCACAAACTCAAAATAAATAATCAAAATAATTAAACCTTAAAGATGTTGCCCATGGGTTGCTCTATCTCTAAGCTACTTGAATTTGATTATCAATTTCTTTCTTGGGATGTCAAATGCTTTGTTTCCTCCAATAGTGACTACCTTTGAGTAAAGCTCTGAATTGATTCTTGTTGAATCTTTATCCTAATGAACCATGGCATGATCACAATTTTCCTTGCATTGAAGACTATTAAGAATAATTAGTTGGGAACTTTTCAAACCTATAACAATCATGTCATTGCTCAGGTAACGCTGAATAGTATCTCTCGTCTGTTGTTAAGATTCTGCTCAGGATTTCCTACCAGGACTATTTTGTGATTTTTTATTTTCTTGTTCATTTATTTTTGTATTTGCAATTGCAGGGATTAGCAATGCAACGTTGTTAAGCAACAACATCTGGGAAATATTTAAATTCATATTCAAACAGTTATGAAGTTCTACAGCTGCATTTTACAGCTTGTGCACATAATTATTGGATATACTTATTAATGGGACTACTAACTGCTCTATATCTAGAGAAACTCATTATACTGAATAAATTGAAGATTTGTTAAGCCCATGCTTCTTCTTATCTCTTGATAGAATTAATTAGAAGCATCTTGCAGAATTAGTAGCAATTAGTTCTAAACCATCAGTTACTCAAAGTCTCAAACAGACCTGAATTTAACAGTAAAACCCCTCATTTCTTGAACAGTCCTGAATTTAATATAACATAATTTACCAAGGCATAAAGAATGCAACTTTGGCAGCTATTGTCATCTAGCAATCTCATCTTATAAAAAAGAAATTTCCCAAGGATAAAAAACAAGAACAAAACTCCAAAAGGACACTATCTTCTGCATAACCAATTTGGTAGTATAACTTGTCCGACATCTTGATTACAAGACTCTCTTACCACTAAAATCCCTTGAACAGACCTCAATTTAACACTTGACTCCTCTCGTTACTCAAATAGACCTGAATTTAACAGTAAAACCCCTCATTTCTTGAACAGCCCTGAATTTAATATAAATTCCTTAAACAGTCCTGCTCTACACCAAATCTCAGCAAGATTGATTGAAAAAAATGCAATTTTTGTTATGCAAAATGTATAAGAATGTACTATGGCCCATGCTCTGCATTGACTGCTTCTCTTTATAGCTCACTATTAGCTGACAATGACATGAACAGAGACGAGCTGGACTTTGAATTCCTCGGCAATAAAAGCTAAAAGCCGTATGCCCTGCAGACCAATAGATATATGCCAAAGGCGCGGTTGGGAGAGAGCAGCAGCATATTCTCTGGTTTGATCCAACTCAAGAATTTCACACCTATTCCATCCTGTGGAACTTCATTTCTGAAATTCTTGTAGAAAAACTATTACAAAACCCTACCCATCTGAAGCATATTTATAACAAATATCGACCGTGATGAAGCAGGTCCGTAGCAGCTGCACAACAAATCTTGGCGGTGATCAAACAGCTCCGTAGCAGGTTCAGCAACAATAGGGTTAAAAACCATTGCTTTTACCTGTCGTCCGTCCTATTTTCTGGCCATTTTTCCAGGCGTGAGACAACTTCCCGGCTGGAAGCTCCCACATAATATAGCCTATCGGCTAAACTACCCTCTAGGTGTTTCAATCGGAGTTCGAGAAAAGAAAAAACAAACAAAAGATGGAAAAGGCTATTGTCTAAGATAATTCTACAATGCCAAAGATTATTAACAAACCATGTAAAAAAAAATGCAACCAAAGGAAAAACTATTGTTCAAGCAATCTTCCAACAAAGGCATGAAGTTGTTTGTTGATCTATAACTAGTCTTTGTTATATCTTGTGTAGTTGTTTGTTTTCTTCTTTTTGTTTTAGGAGCATTTTTCTTTTCTCTCACGATTCAATTTTCCTTCATGGTCGCTATATCAGAATGATATTAATGGATGGTATAAGCATGTCCTCATCTATGAAACACTTGGTTAATTATTTATTGTATTGATAATATTATTTTATGAATTTCTACTTTAAATTTAAAGATTCTTTTGTTAGAACATAATGTTATTAGCGGTTAACTCTTATAACATTTATCTATTGTTATAATATAAGATTATTTAAAATCTTACATATTATATGTTTTATTAAGCATATCCTATTTATTTATGGTCGCTTTGAATAGATGTGATTAATACCTCTTATGATATTTTGCCACCCTTTTTCTTATATTTAAGGAGGTTCTCTCCCATTTGACAGTGTATGAATTTGGATATTTATAGTGAATTATATCACTATGCACAAAAGTTATTATTGATCATGTCGAAAAATGTGGAGTAGTATCCCTAAGTTTAGTTTATTTTTAATAGACTATTTTTATAAGTGTTTTAATAAAATGATGTTTTATGAGTTTTCTTTACTCAAAAGGGTTTTCTCCATGTATATATTGTGTAATGTCTAATATCTATGCTTGTATGATACTAATTTTATTTATTTTATTATTTATGTAATGATTACTATCCTAAGATCTTATTTCTAACATTGTATCAAAGCCAATTAAGTTGTGCTAATCATTTAGTATGTGTAAATTAAATTTATTTACTTATTTTCGTAAATTCATTTGAAGAAAGCCTAGAATGCATTTTCACCTTCTTAAATAGATAAATGACATTATGTAAGCATGATTCATTCTAAAAAGGTAAGATATCATTTTAGATAATTTATTTAGTGTATATTCATAATTTGATAATGTATGATGTTTATTTTTGTGTATTGTATTTTATAATCTAGTTAATTCAAAATGATTCTATTATGATAGAATTTTGATATTATAAGTAAATCAAAACTTTTTAAGAATCTTGATTTTTTTATGATCTAAAATGAATTACAAAATTTCTATATAAACAATATAAAATATTCCATGACATTTATAAACATGTTCTATTGTAGGAGTTGTACCATACATATTATACAATCTTAATTTATAAATTTAATGAATGTGATTCTCTAATATGTTAATGTTCAAATAGATTGCCATACACAATAAGTATTGATTTCATACCTATCACATTTGAAACTCACTTATAAAATTCTATGTTGGACATTGGAAAAGCCGCACCATTTCACCACCAAAAGCTGGAAACCGTAATCAATATAATGGAAATTCATACTTCTTTTATTTCCTTTCTCAATCCTTACCTAGTATAGCATTCCCCTATATAGGCATTGCATCACCCTTGTGAATGCTTTCTGGTAGTGCTAGAATAGAAGTTAGTGGTGTAGACACGTGAAATTAGCATCATTCACATTCATCAGGTAAATCAAGGTCATTAATTTAAATTAAATTAATTAATTTTATTTAATTTAAGCCTATCATCATCCTTTTAATTAAATAAATCAAACCTTTATTTAATTAAATCTAAAATCTCCTTTCATCTTCCTTTGATTTAATTTAAATCAAAATATTTAAGTGAAATGGGTCAAAACCCCTAATCACCATCTTAAGTTAATTAAACTATGATTAATCTAATCTAACCATCCATCACATCCTCTAGCTTTTCCCACTTGCACTAATAAATAATTTTAATTTATTTATAAATTCATCATTTTCCATCAACAAAGCATATTTTGGAATATTCCCCCAAGTTTGAATTAAAAATAAGTTGACATGTACATCCAACAAAGCATTTATGATCTCTTACATGGCTCTTACATGCCTCTTGCAAAGGTCAAACTCAACATTTAACTTTCAAATTCAAATTTGAATCTCCCCCTCTTTGGCACATTGACCAAAACTTGCACATTCCTCAACCTATCACAAGGTGACAAGTGGCTTCATCTCATTGGTCAAATCATTACCCCACATTGCTCTATTTTGAGCTCTCTTCCAATTTGAAAATCTATAAATGAAAGCTTCATTCTTCAAAAAATTGTCCACAATATCATGCAAGGTCACTCTCTTCAATTGAGAATTGATTTTGTCCACTCCATCTTCATAGCATTTTCATATCATTTTCATATCATGGAGCTTAGCAAGGATTGGGAAAGGGTTTCTTTCCACAGAAGCACCAATCCAATATGAGATAGAGTTGACATCATGTTTTTATGTGCTTTTTCTCTAGTCATCTTGTTATTTGTTTGCATTTTAAAACATGTTGGATTATCTCATATGGATGTGAATATTTACTTTGTTGCTAATGATATATGTTAGAATATTAGCCATTTACAGATTTAGCATCCACAAGTGGTACCTTACTTGATTGCTCCTTGAGGCACCATCTCAATGGCCACTTCCACTTATATAGGTCACTAGCTTTGATTGGTTTTTGACTTTAAATTAAAAAACACTAAACAATGCTATGATATATATATATTATACTTACTTACTGATTATGGTGCACATGTTCATATTTTCTTGGTGCCTTTGTCATATTTTCATCATGCTAAAATTACAAGTCGTGTACCTTTATTTCCATGTCCTCCTCTTCTTTGTGGATGGTCATGCCTAATCTCTACTCTACTTTTGATGTTATACTTGAAACCCATTTGAGCCACATCAAGCTATATATTATTAGGTTTCATTGTATTGTATATGAGTGGAAATATTTCATTGTGTGTCCAATACATACCTGGCATATAAGAAAGTCTGTGACATCATTCTTGATCTCTTATCAATTAACCTTTCTTGTTACATTCATTGTTGTTAAATTTGTATGTCATCATTATTTATTATCATGTCTAGATTAGTCAAATACTAGTGCTCCAGGAATGTGACTTGGTTTTATTGATTTTTTCTTTTCAATCAGTTGAAAGAAAATTAAAAATGCACAACCCATGGTTTCTTAAATATATTACTATAAATAATATAATATTTCATTTTTCATGGATATAAAAGCAATATTCTTAAAAACGCTAATGCATCCAACACATCAAATATTCATTATTAGAATATGTTGACATTGCCTATCATAGACACAACCTCATGATTGACTGAGATGTGATGATATGCATCCATGACCCATCATAAAGGTAGTTTTATAACTTATAAATAAGATGAATTTATGTTTTTATTCTCTTACATTATCCTTAATGTGAAAATATCAATAGACTATAAGGGAACATTTGAATCCAAGAATAATATTTATCAAATATAATGGTCATTTCATTGTTGAAATCCTCTCTTTCATGTATGAACTAATATATGATATAATGTAATCTAATGAAGGAAATGGATGCTTTGACACACTTCAGCTAATGATATTGTTTATTCATATCATTTTAAAGTAATCTCCAAAAAAATTGTGCTACAAAGGTGCCTTTTGTGAAACCGAGGCACCACTTCATAGTCTAGGATCTAAAAACACTTTCTACATCACAAAAAACTCATGAAAATTTTACCAATATATTTTAAAAATGGTTGTGGGTTCCATCAGGCATGCCAAAATGAAAAGGGTGAAAAGATTGAAGGTAAACAAAATGGAAGATAAAGCAACACAAAGCACAATACCTTCACTTAGAAGTTTTACTTCTTTCCTTGATGAGCAGAAATGGAGTGCACTCTTAATCCATTTGATTTTCTCTAAATGATATGTTGATATGTGGGTTGCTCAATGCTTTAGCATAGTCTTAGTAATATTGCAAGATAAGAGATCAAAATGAAAACTTGTAGGTATGATAGCTTGATGAGACTTGGATGCTAAAGGATGAGAGCCTCTAGATATAGAGTCATGAAGAGGCAAAAAAAAGGGCTAAGAATGATTGATTATGTATGGCTAAGGTTGAATTAGGATTTAGTTTGGATAAAAATTATAGTCACGTGAAAATTGGCACATGAAAAGTGGGATTTAAGTTTAAGATTGGCATAAGGACAAAAATCCTTATGGAAATGATTAGGATTAAGATGTTAAATGAGATAAATGAATAATATGAAAAGTTAGTTTGACTTTTGACTAAGTGTCTAGGTTAAATGAATCTAGACAAGGAGTGAGTTAGACATGTGAAAGGGACATTTTTCACATTAGGAAAAATTTAGATTATGATCCACATGAACAAGACTAAGAGTTAGGATTAAATGGACAAGAATATATGATAAAATGGAATTAATTAAATTAATAAAATATTTATTTAATTAATAGATCATGATGATGGGAAAGTAATTAAATAAATCTAGTAAATATTTATTTAATTAAATAATTAAAATAAATATGAGAAAGGTGTAGAAAAACAAGGGAGGTTAATTAAAATAAAAATGAGAAAGGTGTAGAAAAATAGGGGAGGAGAAAATAGAAAACAAACATAAATAGAAACATAGATATTTATATTAGTCAAAAAATTGTTTTACAAAGCTTCAACTCTTTCATAATCAACTTCATTATAAACTATTGATTTCTTTACTACTTCATTGCTACATATAGAAACCTAAATGCACATTCGACAGACTTAAGCATATATGAAGGATAGATGACTCAATAAAAAATGTATTGTGGGTATGTGCAGGATCATCATGGAAGAAACAAGCCCTTAAGTGGCAATGAAATATGTAGCAACCTAAATCACATTCGACAGACTTAAGCATATATGAAGGATAGATGACTCAATAAAAATGTATTGTGGGTATGTGCAGGATTAAGTGGCAATGAAAATTTAGATAAAAATTTGAATAAGTTATCTATATTATTTAAAAATATGTAAGAATAGAATATGTGGCAAATTAAATTAAGTTTCTAAACTATTAAGTTTATTTTATTTTTATGCAGTAGGGAAAAAATAAGAAGCAAGTGTTTGTTTGACCACCCTAACCACAATAAAATGATAATATTTTTTTATAAGATTTTAGATATAAGTAGTTTTTGTAAATTTTTTCCAAGTAAATAATTAATTATGAATTTTTTATTACAACTTTTAAAAAAATTCAAAACTTCATGAAATTCAATTTTTATTTTTTTAATCCTATAGTAAATGTGACACATATTTTGGATTCAAAAATATGATACCGTTTGAAAGTTATAGATGTTTTTCAATCAGCCTATCAATTAGGACTTTAGTTGTAATTCTAATAGAAAATGAATAATAATTATTTATTAAATTCAAAGTAAAGAATAATTTATATTAGTGTAAAGTTGAGAGTCTCTCTACAAACCCTTTTTGTTTCATCAATTTTGGCTAAAAATAAAGTCGTCTGCCAAATGGACGAAGTCTAGAAAAACAAGTTGTCAAACACGTTTTTTGCATTGACTTCTTAGGATTGGCATATCCAAGCCAAATACCAAAGTAAGCCCGAGGTTAATCCCTAGGCAATAAATTCTTTGTCATAAATATCAGATATCCATTTCAAATCGGATATCCGATTTGGTTTATATATGATTTTAAAAACTGTTTTACACTTTATAATATATGATTTAGAAAATGCAATAAATATTTTATAGTTTATTTTAATATATCTAGTTTAGAATATACAATATAGTTTATAATTTAATAAATAATATATTATATTATTATATAATATTTAAATATTTATATTTTACTTAATGTATATGTACTGTATATAAATATTATATAACTATCAATATTATAACTTTATATAAAATATTTCAATATCTCTTTTTCCTCTCTCTCTCTCCCACTCCCTCCTCTCTCTCTCTCAAGACTCTCCCTCATACCCCTCTCTCTCCCTGTGATTCCTCTCCCTCTATCTCCCTCTCCTCTACCCTTAACCCTAAACCATAAGCCCTTAACCCTTGAACCCTCTACCCTCTATGCTTAACCCTTTACCCTATATCTCTCTCCCACTCCCTCCCTCCCTCCCTCTCTCTCTCAAGTCTCACCCTCCTGCCCCTCTCCCTCTCTTAGGTCTCTCTCTCTCACTCATATATCTCTACCCTCTACCCTCTATCTCTCTCCCACTCTCTATCTCTCACTCCTCCTCTCTCCCACTACGTCCCTCTCTCTCTCCCCTTTACCTGGCCGCAACCCTAAACCCCTTAAGCTGAGCATACTCACCCTCTGCCCTCTGCCTCTCTGCCCTCTCTTTCTCTCTCTAGATCTCAAGACTCACCCTTCACCTCCTCTCCCTCTCTCGGTTCTCTCACATGCTCTATCTCCTCTCACCCTTGATGCCAGCCATAGCCTTAAATCTGAAGCCCTTAAACCTCTCCCTCTGCTCCCTCCCCTCCCTCTCATAGGTCTCTCTCACTTACTCATATCTATGCTCCCCTCCACCCCATAACCTCTACCTTCCTACCCTCCCTTTGTCTCTACCCACTCCCTCCCTTAATATCTCTCTCTCTCTCTCACTCATAGTCCCTCCTATCTCTCTCCCCTCTACTTGCAACTAAACCCCAGACACTCCTCTGCCTCTACCTCTCTTCTCTCTCTCAGAGTCTCTCCCTTCTACCTCTCCTCTCTTGGGTCCTCTCCTCTCTCACTCATCCCTCTGTTTCTCCCCCTACTCCCCTCTACCCTACCTTAAACCTTAAACCTAAATGCTTGACACCCCTACCCTGCCTTGAACCCTTTCTCCCTCTGTCTATCAACCCTCCCCCCCTCTCTCTCAGTCTCTTCAAGCACCACTCTCTCTCGTCTCTCTCTCTCTCTCTCTCTCTCCTCTCTCTCTCTCTCCTCTCCCTCTCACCTCCTCTCCCTCTCTCAGTCTTTCTCTCACTCACTCACTCCTAAGTCTCTCCACTCTACCCTTAGCCTCTACCCTTAACCCTTAAACCCTCTACCCTCTATCTCTCTCCCTCTCTCCTCTCTCTCTCTACCTCATACCTCCTCTCCCTCTCTTAGGTTTCTCTCACTCACTCACTCTCTCTATCTCCCTCCCCTCTCCCTTTAACCCTAAACCCTAAACCCTTAACCCTTAACCCTTAAACTCTAAACCCTTATACCCTCTACCCTCTATCTCTCTCCCACTCCTTCCCTCCCTCCCTCTCTCTCTCTCAAGTCTCATCAAAACACATAACACATTGAAATATATAAAACACAAACATATTAACACACCATGTTGTTGCACAACTTCTATTGCTTCATCAAAAACATTTATATCATGCCTTTTTTCTAGAGGAGTTTAGATTTTACAAGAAAAATCTAGAACATACCAACTAAAAAAAAACTAACTAAATTCTTAGTTATTTCTAGTTACAATAGATATTACTAATGCCAAACTATAGCTTCTTTTTACACAACACTCACCCTTAATTTCAACTGTAAATTTCTTTCAACTTTCCAACCACAAAATTTGCACAGATGTAGATCCCAACATGTATCTTTCACATAACTTTCCCTTTTAAATTGTGAACATTGATGCAATTTTCTTGATCCTATAAAATTTCCTTTAACTATAATATATCTAAGACCTTCATATTTTTGGTCTCATAACGGGTCCAATTGGTTCTTTTATTCCTTGTGCATTTTTTCCTAATCCTTCACCTTTATAACCTATTCTTTGCATTAATCTCAAACCAACATTTTTTTCATGACAATTATTAAGATTTACATTATCATCTTCACTTTCTTCTTTTATACATTCTTCATCAAAAACAATACTTGCCATATCACACAAACTACTTGATTTATCAACAAAAGAACACAGATCTTCAATACAACAAGCAACATCACTTACCAATGGCTTTGTAAACATTTATTTTCTTCTTTCAACTTTGATAATTCTTCCTTCTGTAAACAATTTTTTTTTTCTAACAATTTTTGCATTTCCTCAAAATCTTCTTTCTTTTTCTTGATTTCATCAAAGAATTTTAATTTTTCTTCTAACTCTTCATTCTTTCTTTTAACATAATTCAATTCCTTTTCTAGTTTGTCAATTTCACACAAATTCTCATATCTTTCTTTTCCAAATTCTTCTATATCTGCTACCAATTGTGAATTACATTTTTTAATTTCTATCACTTCTTCCTCCAAAACATTTTTCTCCTTTTTTACTGTTTTGCCTATATTTCCCATTAAAATAAATTTTATCAAACTCACCTAATTCTTCTCTATTGATTTCTTCTTTTCCAAGAGTGCCTCCACTCTTCTTTACACAATTTCCTTCTACAAACTTTCTCTAAAACTCTATGGTGGCCTTCAAACTCTTTCCTCTTACAATTTATACCTTGTCTTCTACAAATCTCTTAAAAATGATGAACATTGATTTCTTTTTCTACAACTTCTTTGGCAGTTACACAAATACAATAATTCACTCCAAAAAGGAGTTATGATTTACTTTTAGCAACAAAAACTAATCATATATCTTTATTTTTTGTAGCGACTTTCTTCCAATACAAATTTCCTCAACGATCTCTACAAATCTTTTTCCAAACACACAATCAAGCTTTTCAAAATAAAATTAATTATCTTTTCCAACAGCCTAAGCATTACAGATGATCCTATCTGTGATCTAAGAACAACATTTTTTTATTTCCAGTTCTGCAACCTTTCTAGATCTGCAACCTTATAAATCTGTGTCGGCAACAAAACTTCTATCTCTTGTGTGACTGCAAAGTCAGCCTAACAAATGAACAGCTCCTTCACCATGTTTTCTTCAGATTATATTTCAGATCTTCACCATAGAATCTCCATGGCTCTCATACCACTTTGATGGTATTGAATGAAGAAATATCAAAACACATAACACATTGAAATATATAAAACACAAAAATATTAACATACCATGCTGCTGCACAACTTCTATTACTTCATCAAAGACATTTACATCATACCTCTTTTATAGAGGAGTTTAGATTTTACAAAAAAACAATTAAAACATACCAGCTATAGAAAAAACTAACTAAATTCTAATTTATTTCTAGTTACAATAGATATACTAATGCAAAACTACAGTTTCTTTTTTACGCAAAACTAATTTTAACAGATTCTAAACAAACTGAAAAATAATGCAGGAGAATTTAGAAATTTCCTTCCAACATGAAAAATAACCATTTCTTCATGTTTGTTTACCAAACGGTAACACTAATCTCGGACTGTAGTCAAATTCCTCTGAGATCTAAAATAACAACAAATTCCCAGAAAAATATATTTAAGGCAGGAGAGTTCACATACAATGTATATGCCATCGTTACTGCACATACCTGCATTTTATGTTACACAAAAGTACACACCCATTAATAAAATACATTGTTTTAAATTCAGAAAAACTTATAACTGGTCTTAAACTGCATTTTAGGTTTACTGTTTCACAGTGTATTCTTTTAAAATTTGGTATTTTTAATCATCAGATAATTTAATCAACTGCTACTAAAAAGTCTCTGAGGTTTCTATTTAATGCAGGCACAAATTAATAGTGAGAAAGAACATACATGAGCCACCCAGTTTTATTGCATTGGCATCTCCTGTACATGCACAAGTTATTTGTGAGCAACAGAAACAATAAACTCAATGCCCTAAGAAAAGAAAATAAAAACTCTATTCTCTTTAGTATTATTTCTATATTTTTTCTTCCAATATAGATTTATTATAGCCACGACAGACTAAAACATGTCTGTTTAATCCCTGATTCCTGCTCAATCTTGTCCAACACAATGATTTGTATACTTTTACACTGTTGCTATGACTTACCCAACCTGGTCTAGGTTTAGATAGGTATTCAGAGACAGATTGAACATCGTTAAACCCTATTGTGAAGGGTTACCATATCTCTATTTATATACACCAAAAAGAAATCCCGAAGCCCTACGGATTGAAAAATCTGTTTACCAGAGCAAGAATACTTCAAATAAAAGCAGCATCTTGTGAATAGATGGTGTGCATATCTTTACTCCTTGAACAGAAAAGTACTTTAAGGAACTAAACTAAGGAGGAGAAGACAGACTAACCTGAGGAGGAGATATAGAATAAGAGAGAGAAGGAAAATACAGCTTCCTGAGAATTCCTTTCGAGCCATTGTTAGACGTTGTACCGAACAACCTTTGTAGGCTGCGTAGCAGATCAACAAACACAAATAAACTGCTCAAACTATGTAAGACAAGAGCAACGGGCGCAAATAAATAGAGAAGGCCCACCGACTAAAGGCCTCTAATTAATGAGTAGCCATCCTAGACTGAAGATCTGCATATTCCTATGTTGCGCGTGAACTGGTCAAGCCACACCGAACACGTTTCGTTCCCAAGCATTCTATGGAGGGTATGGTTCAATTTTGTTAGCATAACATTTTTATTCTTTTCTTTATTGGCTTTTATTTTGGTAGTTTTTTTGAAGATTTTCACAATATGAATAATCTTAGTGTAATAAGGGTTTATATCTGGTTAGGCAACACGTTTCTTTCCCAAGCATCCTATGGAGGATATGGTCCAATTGTTTTAGCCTAATTTTCTTATTCTTTTCTTCATTGACTTTTGTTTTGGTGGTTTTTTTTATCAGACTCTAAACATGAACAATCTTAGAGTAATAAGGGTTTATATCTTGTAGTTAGGTTTGAAGGGTTCCTCTTCTTATAGCGATTGTCCCTCTTCACATATGGATTTTCAAGATTTTTTTGGAATTGGTGTCTTTGGATTTTTTAGGACTGGGAGTCCTATTTTGAATTTTCAAGATTTTTTGGAATTGGTGCGCTGGCATGCTTTTTAAGACTGACAATCCTACTTTGTAATCAGTGCTTGTTTTAATTTTTTTTGTCTTTATATTAAAAAAATATTTAATGGAAGCTATGGTTCAATTGTATAAAAAGATGTAAATTTTAGCAATAAATACAGATTATTTATTTTTAATACAATAAGGTGTAAAAGTATTATTGATTGTTTTGTCATTGAATTGTTCATAATAAAAGATAATTTTACCCTTCCTATTGATTAATTAATTAGATATAAGACCCAAACAATAAATATTAAATTAATTTGTAAAAGTTAAATACATTAAATATGATGTTTGGTTTTGAATTTGAAGGGATGAATATATTTGTAACAAAGTACCATACCTATCATTAAAATATGTGAAGAAATGGTTTTCTCCAAGCATGTATTTAAATTTTATGTGACAAAATATAGTTTTTTGTATATCTATACATATAGGTTTATATACAATCTCTTGAATATATCTACCAAAAATGTAGATATAAATTTTGAGTTATTTTTATATACTTATAGTTTTTTTCTTTTCCACTTAAGACTTATTTTATAGTTCTTTTATATACTAAATAGTGTTTTTTAATAACTTACTTTAGAATTATTTATGTTTTGTTTATTAATATTTACTCAAACAATTATTTTATAATTTACTTTAAATATGTGTAGTTATGATTTTAGTATATACAAAATAATATTAATTCTCAACGAAATAAATTTTAACATAAATCTAGCCTAATTAAGTAAATGTATATAAATAAAGTCACAATTAACCTTCATTTAAATACTCCATTGAAATTTGATAATAGCAATAGACGAATATTAAAAAATTACATTAAAAAGGATGAACCACTTAGCTTTAGGAATTATGACAAAGAAATAAGTGTTAATTGTATAAAAAATTTAGTCACTTTCACCCAACAAACATTTCTTATGATATGACCATTTTTTTGCAATTGTAATAGATGTTGTTGTGGATTGAATCCATGCTCCTCAATGACAAAAATGAGTTCTTGAGAAATGGCATAATCCATGATGTTGATCTTGTAACTTGTGAGATTAATTTCTAATTGTAAGTTCTTGCAACATTTTTTTCCTTGATCACTAGGATCTAATCATATATATGGCTTAGCGGAGTTTAAAAACTAACTTAGAGAACTATTTTATTGTGAGGGATAAATTCTTCATAGTTAACCCCCTTGATAGAATAGATTTATATTTGATAAGTGATGTCAAGCATGCGATCAAAGTCTATATGAAGATGTAAGAGAGGGAGACCAACCACGTCAAGGCCCTAGGTCATGGAGAGTCAAGAGCAGAAGGCTGCCCTAACTTACCTCACTCTAAAGCAATGTTTGAAATGAGGGACGAGAATGATGAGGACCATAATGCCCTTCAATTACTCTGCACACATGAAATCAAGATTGGGGCTAAGCGAGCTAGTTGTTGGGTTCAAGACTATACCTTAGGTAACTCTTTGCCCGAAGATAGAAGTGCAGTTTTAGGATGATAGTGCAACACGTTGGCGTCTCTCGGGTGTGCTAGCATCTGTACAACCAAAGGACCAAAAACATAGTATAAACTGCTAGAAAATGAGCTGACGATGTAGCTAGTCACTTATAAATTAACAAAATAGAACTATGAAGTAGGAAAGATAAGAAAAAACATGATAGAGTAAATATATGAAGGCTAAGGTAACAAGGATAATCTCACAAAGATGCTCTTTCACTAGCTAGCTCCAAAAAGCATGTCCACCTACACACAAGAAAGAGGGAAAAATGTTGGAAGCTATAGGGGTCTACCTCAGTCAGACCCCCATTTTGGTGTTTCCACCTCCACAGATAGCCAAGATAGCAATGATGGAGAAATATACGATAAAGAAGTAGAGAAGGAGAAAAAGTAAGTAACACTACAAAACAGTAACAAGCTACTCAACCAAATCGCAAAGGAGAGGAGTGAAACATTACCACCTCCACCAAGAGCTCACTAGCTAATGGAGGAGAAAAGAGAGCTTGAACAATCACCACAACCTCAACTATGATCAAGGGAGGTGTTCCAAAACCTCAAGCCCCTACTGCAATGGCTTGTTCCACACTTGCTTTGCGCAGTTGATGGAGTGTTGTTGCTGTTTCTATGAAGTGCTAGACTGCTATTGGGAATGGAGAAAATGCTTGGAAGTGCCAAAAGAGAGTGTATAGAAGATTGCTAGAGGATGTGAAGCAGATGAAATGAATGAAGGAAGATTTTTTTGAAAGGAAGGAGGAGAGAATCTGCCATATTTGAGGTCAGTTTATCAAAGAGGGATGTTACAAACCAACCCCAATGGCAAGTGTAATGCCTCTTCCAGCTTCAAATGCAAGAATATGTCAGGGACGTGATTTTTCCACGCAAAAAATCTACGCATTGCATGGGAATCCTGGCAAATATTCTTCTACTGACACGGAAGAAAAATGCTAAGTGGAACAAAGGCAATGGGATGATGTAGAATTTTTCTTTTGGATTTGGTTTTATAAGGTGAGTACCATGTTTCACCTCAATAGATGGAGAAGATTTTACTCGAGATTCATTGCTAGGTTGACTGAGTGATTCAGGAGCAATGACAAACTCTGGGGAAGCCAGGACTGGTTCTGTTACTAAGATAGAACAAGTATGTGTGGGACCACCTTCTGAAAGAGGACTCCTATTACATCCTCCATTGCTAGAAGGACCACTCTCCACCTTCTCCTCCATTGGGGAACATGAACTCCCCAAAGACAAGGTGAGAGGTACAGAGGTGGAGGAGTAAGAGAAAACTATAGTTGATACCACCAAAGTATTTAACATATCTACGGGTTTTAGGAAAGGTGGGACATCCAAAAGGGACATCAAAAGAGGTGGCTCAAGTGACACATATTTTGGATTCAAAAATATGATACCGTTTGAAAGTTATAGATGTTTTTCAATCAGCCTATCAATTAGGACTTTATTCGTAATTCTAATAGAAAATGAATAATAATTATTTATTAAATTCAAAGTAAAGAATAATTTATATTAGTGTAAAGCTGAGAGTCTCTCTACAAACCCTTTTTGTTTCATCAATTTTGGCTAAAAATAAAGTCGTCTGCCAAATGGACGAAGTCTATAAAAACAAGGTAAGTTGTCAAACACGTTTTTTGCGTTGACTTCTTAGGATTGGCATGTCCAAGCCAAATACCAAAGCAAGCCCGAGGCTAATCCCTTGCGTTGACTTCTTAGGATTGGCATATCCAAGCCAAATACCAAAGTAAGCCCGAGGTTAATCCCTAGGCAATAAATTCTTTGTCATAAATATCAGATATCCATTTCAAATCGGATATCCGATTTGGTTTATATATGATTTTAAAAACTGTTTTACACTTTATAATATATGATTTAGAAAATGCAATAAATATTTTATAGTTTATTTTAATATATCTAGTTTAGAATATACAATATAGTTTATAATTTAATAAATAATATATTATTTTATTATGTATAATATTTAAATATTATTTCTATATTTTACTTAATGTATATATATATTACTAATATATAAAATATTATATAACTAATCAATATTACTAACATATAAAATATTTCAATATTATCTCTTTCCCTCTCTCTCTCCCACTCCCTCCCTCTCTCTCTCTCTCTCAAGACTCTCCCTCATACCCCCTCTCCCTCTCTCAGGTCCCTCTCTTACTCACTCCCTCTATCTCCCTCTCCTCTACCCTTAACCCTAAACCATAAACCCTTAACCCTTGAACCCTCTACCCTCTACGCTTAACCCTTTACCCTATATCTCTCTCCCACTCCATCCCTCCCTCCCTCTCTCTCTCAAGTATCACCCTCCTGCCCCCTCTCCCTCTCTCAGGTCTCTCTCTCACTCCTATCTCTCTACCCTCTACCCTCTATCTCTCTCCCACTCCCTCCCTCTCTCACTAAATCCCTCTCTCTCTCTCCCCTTTACCCATAACCCATAACCCTAAACCCTTAAGCCCCAAACCCTTAAACCCTCTACCCTCTACCCTCTACCCTCTCTTTCTCTAGATCTCAAGACTCACCCTTCTACCTCCTCTCCCTCTCTCAGGTCTCTATCTCTTACTCACTCTCTCTCTCTCTCCCCTCTCCCCTTAACTCTAAACCTTAAAACCTTAACCCTTAAAATCTAAACCCTTAAGCCCTCTATCTCTCTCCCACTCACTCCCTCCCTCCCTCTCCCTCAAGTCTCTCTCTCTCACTTACTCATATCTATGTCCCCTCTACCCTTAACCCTCTACCTTCTACCCTCTACCCTTTATCTCTCTACCACTCCCTTCTCACTCTCACTCTCTCTCTCTCTCTCTCTCTCTCACTTAATCCCTCTATCTCTCTCCCCTCTACCCATAACCCTAAACCCCAAACACTCTACTCTCTACCCTCTACCCTCTCTTTCTCTCTCTCAAGTCTCTCCCTTCTAACACCTCTCCCTCTCTTAGGTCTCTCTCTATCTCTCACTCACTCCCTCTATGTTTCTCCCCTCTACCCTTAAACCCTCTACCCTTAAACCTTAAACCCTAAATACTTAAACACCCTACCCTATACCCTTAACCCTTTCTCCCTCTATCTATCAACCACTCCCCCCCCTCTCTCTCTCAAGTCTCTATGTCCTAGCACCACTCCCTCTCTCAGCTCTCTCTCTCTCTCTCTCTCTCTCTCTCTCTCTCTCTCTCAAGTCTCCCCCTCCCACCCCCTCTCCCTCTCTCAAGTCTTTCTCTCACTCACTCACTCCTAAGTCTCTCCACTCTACCCTTAGCCCTCTACCCTTAACCCTTAAACCCTCTACCCTCTATGTCTCTCCCACTCTCTCCTTCCCTCTCTCTCAAGACTCTACCTCATACCTCCTCTCCCTCTCTTAGGTTTCTCTCACTCACTCACTCTCTCTATCTCCCTCCCCTCTCCCTTTAACCCTAAACCCTAAACCCTTAACCCTTAACCCTTAAACTCTAAACCCTTATACCCTCTACCCTCTATCTCTCTCCCACTCCTTCCCTCCCTCCCTCTCTCTCTCTCAAGTCTCATCAAAACACATAACACATTGAAATATATAAAACACAAACATAGTAACACACCATGTTGTTGCACAACTTCTATTGCTTCATCAAAAACATTTATATCATGCCTTTTTTCTAGAGGAGTTTAGATTTTACAAGAAAAATCTAGAACATACCAACTAAAAAAAAACTAACTAAATTCTTAGTTATTTCTAGTTACAATAGATATTACTAATGCCAAACTATAGCTTCTTTTTACACAACACTCACCCTTAATTTCAACTGTAAATTTCTTTCAACTTTCCAACCACAAAATTTGCACAGATGTAGATCCCAACATGTATCTTTCACATAACTTTCCCTTTTAAATTGTGAACATTGATGCAATTTTCTTGATCCTATAAAATTTCCTTTAACTATAATATATCTAAGACCTTCATATTTTTGGTCTCATAACGGGTCCAATTGGTTCTTTTATTCCTTGTGCATTTTTTCCTAATCCTTCACCTTTATAACCTATTCTTTGCATTAATCTCAAACCAACATTTTTTTCATGACAATTATTAAGATTTACATTATCATCTTCACTTTCTTCTTTTATACATTCTTCATCAAAAACAATACTTGCCATATCACACAAACTACTTGATTTATCAACAAAAGAACACAGATCTTCAATACAACAAGCAACATCACTTACCAATGGCTTTGTAAACATTTATTTTCTTCTTTCAACTTTGATAATTCTTCCTTCTGTAAACAATTTTTTTTTTCTAACAATTTTTGCATTTCCTCAAAATCTTCTTTCTTTTTCTTGATTTCATCAAAGAATTTTAATTTTTCTTCTAACTCTTCATTCTTTCTTTTAACATAATTCAATTCCTTTTCTAGTTTGTCAATTTCACACAAATTCTCATATCTTTCTTTTCCAAATTCTTCTATATCTGCTACCAATTGTGAATTACATTTTTTAATTTCTATCACTTCTTCCTCCAAAACATTTTTCTCCTTTTTTACTGTTTTGCCTATATTTCCCATTAAAATAAATTTTATCAAACTCACCTAATTCTTCTCTATTGATTTCTTCTTTTCCAAGAGTGCCTCCACTCTTCTTTACACAATTTCCTTCTACAAACTTTCTCTAAAACTCTATGGTGGCCTTCAAACTCTTTCCTCTTACAATTTATACCTTGTCTTCTACAAATCTCTTAAAATGATGAACATTGATTTCTTTTTCTACAACTTCTTTGGCAGTTACACAAATACAATAATTCACTCCAAAAAGGAGTTATGATTTACTTTTAGCAACAAAAACTAATCATATATCTTTATTTTTTGTAGCGACTTTCTTCCAATACAAATTTCCTCAACGATCTCTACAAATCTTTTTCCAAACACACAATCAAGCTTTTCAAAATAAAATTAATTATCTTTTCCAACAGCCTAAGCATTACAGATGATCCTATCTGTGATCTAAGAACAACATTTTTTTATTTCCAGTTCTGCAACCTTTCTAGATCTGCAACCTTATAAATCTGTGTCGGCAACAAAACTTCTATCTCTTGTGTGACTGCAAAGTCAGCCTAACAAATGAACAGCTCCTTCACCATGTTTTCTTCAGATTATATTTCAGATCTTCACCATAGAATCTCCATGGCTCTCATACCACTTTGATGGTATTGAATGAAGAAATATCAAAACACATAACACATTGAAATATATAAAACACAAAAATATTAACATACCATGCTGCTGCACAACTTCTATTACTTCATCAAAGACATTTACATCATACCTCTTTTATAGAGGAGTTTAGATTTTACAAAAAAACAATTAAAACATACCAGCTATAGAAAAAACTAACTAAATTCTAATTTATTTCTAGTTACAATAGATATACTAATGCAAAACTACAGTTTCTTTTTTACGCAAAACTAATTTTAACAGATTCTAAACAAACTGAAAAATAATGCAGGAGAATTTAGAAATTTCCTTCCAACATGAAAAATAACCATTTCTTCATGTTTGTTTACCAAACGGTAACACTAATCTCGGACTGTAGTCAAATTCCTCTGAGATCTAAAATAACAACAAATTCCCAGAAAAATATATTTAAGGCAGGAGAGTTCACATACAATGTATATGCCATCGTTACTGCACATACCTGCATTTTATGTTACACAAAAGTACACACCCATTAATAAAATACATTGTTTTAAATTCAGAAAAACTTATAACTGGTCTTAAACTGCATTTTAGGTTTACTGTTTCACAGTGTATTCTTTTAAAATTTGGTATTTTTAATCATCAGATAATTTAATCAACTGCTACTAAAAAGTCTCTGAGGTTTCTATTTAATGCAGGCACAAATTAATAGTGAGAAAGAACATACATGAGCCACCCAGTTTTATTGCATTGGCATCTCCTGTACATGCACAAGTTATTTGTGAGCAACAGAAACAATAAACTCAATGCCCTAAGAAAAGAAAATAAAAACTCTATTCTCTTTAGTATTATTTCTATATTTTTTCTTCCAATATAGATTTATTATAGCCACGACAGACTAAAACATGTCTGTTTAATCCCTGATTCCTGCTCAATCTTGTCCAACACAATGATTTGTATACTTTTACACTGTTGCTATGACTTACCCAACCTGGTCTAGGTTTAGATAGGTATTCAGAGACAGATTGAACATCGTTAAACCCTATTGTGAAGGGTTACCATATCTCTATTTATATACACCAAAAAGAAATCCCAAAGCCCTACGGATTGAAAAATCTGTTTACCAGAGCAAGAATACTTCAAATAAAAGCAGCATCTTGTGAATAGATGGTGTGCATATCTTTACTCCTTGAACAGAAAAGTACTTTAAGGAACTAAACTAAGGAGGAGAAGACAAACTAACCTGAGGAGGAGATATAGAATAAGAGAGAGAAGGAAAATACAGCTTCCTGAGAATTCCTTTCGAGCCATTGTTAGACGTTGTACCGAACAACCTTTGTAGGCTGCGTAGCAGATCAACAAACACAAATAAACTGCTCAAACTATGTAAGACAAGAGCAACGGGCGCAAATAAATAGAGAAGGCCCACCGACTAAAGGCCTCTAATTAATGAGTAGCCATCCTAGACTGAAGATCTGCATATTCCTATGTTGCGCGTGAACTGGTCAAGCCACACCGAACACGTTTCGTTCCCAAGCATTCTATGGAGGGTATGGTTCAATTTTGTTAGCATAACATTTTTATTCTTTTCTTTATTGGCTTTTATTTTGGTAGTTTTTTTGAAGATTTTCACAATATGAATAATCTTAGTGTAATAAGGGTTTATATCTGGTTAGGCAACACGTTTCTTTCCCAAGCATCCTATGGAGGATATGGTCCAATTGTTTTAGCCTAATTTTCTTATTCTTTTCTTCATTGACTTTTGTTTTGGTGGTTTTTTTTATCAGACTCTAAACATGAACAATCTTAGAGTAATAAGGGTTTATATCTTGTAGTTAGGTTTGAAGGGTTCCTCTTCTTATAGCGATTGTCCCTCTTCACATATGGATTTTCAAGATTTTTTTGGAATTGGTGTCTTTGGATTTTTTAGGACTGGGAGTCCTATTTTGAATTTTCAAGATTTTTTGGAATTGGTGCGCTGGCATGCTTTTTAAGACTGACAATCCTACTTTGTAATCAGTGCTTGTTTTAATTTTTTTTGTCTTTATATTAAAAAAATATTTAATGGAAGCTATGGTTCAATTGTATAAAAAGATGTAAATTTTAGCAATAAATACAGATTATTTATTTTTAATACAATAAGGTGTAAAAGTATTATTGATTGTTTTGTCATTGAATTGTTCATAATAAAAGATAATTTTACCCTTCCTATTGATTAATTAATTAGATATAAGACCCAAACAATAAATATTAAATTAATTTGTAAAAGTTAAATACATTAAATATGATGTTTGGTTTTGAATTTGAAGGGATGAATATATTTGTAACAAAGTACCATACCTATCATTAAAATATGTGAAGAAATGGTTTTCTCCAAGCATGTATTTAAATTTTATGTGACAAAATATAGTTTTTTGTATATCTATACATATAGGTTTATATACAATCTCTTGAATATATCTACCAAAAATGTAGATATAAATTTTGAGTTATTTTTATATACTTATAGTTTTTTTCTTTTCCACTTAAGACTTATTTTATAGTTCTTTTATATACTAAATAGTGTTTTTTAATAACTTACTTTAGAATTATTTATGTTTTATTTATTAATATTTACTCAAACAATTATTTTATAATTTACTTTAAATATGTGTAGTTATGATTTTAGTATATACAAAATAATATTAATTCTCAACGAAATAAATTTTAACATAAATCTAGCCTAATTAAGTAAATGTATATAAATAAAGTCACAATTAACCTTCATTTAAATACTCCATTGAAATTTGATAATAGCAATAGACGAATATTAAAAAATTACATTAAAAAGGATGAACCACTTAGCTTTAGGAATTATGACAAAGAAATAAGTGTTAATTGTATAAAAATTTAGTCACTTTCACCCAACAAACATTTCTTATGATATGACCATTTTTTTGCAATTGTAATAGATGTTGTTGTGGATTGAATCCATGCTCCTCAATGACAAAAATGAGTTCTTGAGAAATGGCATAATCCATGATGTTGATCTTGTAACTTGTGAGATTAATTTCTAATTGTAAGTTCTTGCAACATTTTTTTCCTTGATCACTAGGATCTAATCATATATATGGCTTAGCGGAGTTTAAAAACTAACTTAGAGAACTATTTTATTGTGAGGGATAAATTCTTCATAGTTAACCCCCTTGATAGAATAGATTTATATTTGATAAGTGATGTCAAGCATGCGATCAAAGTCTATATGAAGATGTAAGAGAGGGAGACCAACCACGTCAAGGCCCTAGGTCATGGAGAGTCAAGAGCAGAAGGCTGCCCTAACTTACCTCACTCTAAAGCAATGTTTGAAATGAGGGACGAGAATGATGAGGACCATAATGCCCTTCAATTCACTCTGCACACATGAAATCAAGATTGGGGCTAAGCGAGCTAGTTGTTGGGTTCAAGACTATACCTTAGGTAACTCTTTGCCCGAAGATAGAAGTGCAGTTTTAGGATGATAGTGCAACACGTTGGCGTCTCTCGGGTGTGCTAGCATCTGTACAACCAAAGGACCAAAAACATAGTATAAACTGCTAGAAAATGAGCTGACGATGTAGCTAGTCACTTATAAATTAACAAAATAGAACTATGAAGTAGGAAAGATAAGAAAAAACATGATAGAGTAAATATATGAAGGCTAAGGTAACAAGGATAATCTCACAAAGATGCTCTTTCACTAGCTAGCTCCAAAAAGCATGTCCACCTACACACAAGAAAGAGGGAAAAATGTTGGAAGCTATAGGGGTCTACCTCAGTCAGACCCCCATTTTGGTGTTTCCACCTCCACAGATAGCCAAGATAGCAATGATGGAGAAATATACGATAAAGAAGTAGAGAAGGAGAAAAAGTAAGTAACACTACAAAACAGTAACAAGCTACTCAACCAAATCACAAAGGAGAGGAGTGAAACATTACCACCTCCACCAAGAGCTCACTAGCTAATGGAGGAGAAAAGAGAGCTTGAACAATCACCACAACCTCAACTATGATCAAGGGAGGTGTTCCAAAACCTCAAGCCCCTACTGCAATGGCTTGTTCCACACTTGCTTTGCGCAGTTGATGGAGTGTTGTTGCTGTTTCTATGAAGTGCTAGACTGCTATTGGGAATGGAGAAAATGCTTGGAAGTGCCAAAAGAGAGTGTATAGAAGATTGCTGGAGGATGTGAAGCAGATGAAATGAATGAAGGAAGATTTTTTTGAAAGGAAGAAGGAGAGAATCTGCCATATTTGAGGTCAGTTTATCAAAGAGGGATGTTACAAACCAACCCCAATGGCAAGTGTAATGCCTCTTCCAGCTTCAGATGCAAGAATATGTCAGGGACGTGATTTTTCCACGCAAAAAATCTACGCATTGCATGGGAATCCTGACAAATATTCTTCTACTGACACGGAAGAAAAATGCTAAGTGGAACAAAGGCAATGGGATGATGTAGAATTTTTCTTTTGGATTTGGTTTTATAAGGTGAGTACCATGTTTCACCTCAATAGATGGAGAAGATTTTACTCGAGATTCATTGCTAGGTTGACTGAGTGATTCAAGAGCAATGACAAACTCTGGGGAAGCCAGGACTGGTTCTGTTACTAAGATAGAACAAGTATGTGTGGGACCACCTTCTGAAAGAGGACTCTTATTACATCCTCCATTGCTAGAAGGACCACTCTCCACCTTCTCCTCCATTGGGGAACATGAACTCCCCAAAGACAAGGTGAGAGGTACAGAGGTGGAGGAGTAAGAGAAAATTATAGTGGATACCACAAAAGTATTTAACATATCTACGGGTTTTAGGAAAGGTGGGACATCCAAAAGGGACATCAAAAGAGGTGGCTCAAGTGAAGGAACAATGAAAACCTACACATTTTTAGCATCGGGCGCATTCATAATCACAACGGGGTCCGGAAGCAAGGTAAGTGCAAGAAGTTGAGTCCTCGAAATGTGGAAGTTTTTGCCTTAGCCAAAAAAAAAATCGGCATTGCAAAAACGGGATCCCATCTAGCTTCATGATCCCGAGCCTAAATTAAAAACGGGATCCCACTTTTAAAAATTTTCATATTTGGAAAATTTTCAAAATGGGATCCTGTATTGAAAATTTTCCAAAAACGAAATTTTCCAAAAATGGAAAGTTTGATCCGATTTGAAAATTTTCCAAAAATTTTGGAAATTTCCGGTTTTTGGCGATTTTGAAAACGGGATCTCATTTTGTATAACCAAAATGGGATCCCGCTTTACAAAACAGGATCCCGTTTCCAAAAATTTGAAATTGGGTTTTCTTTGTAGGCGGGTTTTTGCCTTGTATTTTGGTTCGGGAAAAACATTGGGAATCCGAACCTATGCCTTCAACCTGGTTTGACTTGCAAATTGAAGGTCATAACAATGTTAGAGAAAAATACCGAGTTTGGACATATGGCTGACAACTTTTCTTGGAGAATTTTTATACGAAATTAAAACCCATTTTAGATGAGACAATGTAGATTCCAAATATATAATTTTTTTTACAATTGGATTATTTTTTTTATTTTTCAATTAATTTCTAATGAAACTAGTCCATAAACTTTAAATATTAGGGTTTTTAAACATTTTACTAACTTTTGATCAACATTACATTTTGACGAGTGGATTGCACAAGAACAAACTTCAGACAATTCTTTTCAATTTAAAAAAAATCAAAAAATGATAAGTTAAGGTCATGTTATGTGTGTCGTACATGACAATTTCTCAAAACAACAAATATGCGTCATAAAAAATTAACAAAAAAAAAGTATTTAATAAAAAATTACAAAAAAATATCGAGAACAAGCTTCAATGAGTCACAAATATTTTCCCAAAAGGATTTAGAAAAATACGATAATTTAGGTCAAAATATGGATGTTGTACACGTGCACGGTATGGTAAAACAAAGTGACTTTTAAACAGTGGTTTTTAGAAGTTCCTATTGAAACTCAATTTTTACAATCTGGGTATTGAAATAAATTATATATTTGGAAACTAGACTCTGAGTACTACATTTTATGATTAGTGAATTTTTTGAAGATTCCATCTCTAAGTGCTTCAAATTTTAAGGTCAAATGTGTCAAATGCTGAAAATCAGGGAAAACACTACCACTTTTTGGCCAAAAAGTGGACTCAACTTCTTGCACACACCCAGCAATGAGGATCTAGATTGAACAGAAGCAGAGGGGAGGAGAGAGGAGGACATGGCAAGATGCCCTAATACAGGGGTGGTTTTCTCTTCTTCCTTCTTCTGTAATGTGGCATTCTCAATCATGAGAGCCTTTCGCCAATGCATGCACTTGTGCACAAGGCGGTTTCTATGAATCTTCAAGCTAGAGGATGGAGGCTACGAAGGAACAAAAGGCTTATGATCAACCATGGGAGTGTCCTCTATAGTTGTTTCCAATGGATGGATAGGCTCTTGAATGGGAGTAGGAGGAGCAGGCTGAGAAGCACAAAAAACCCATACATAAACAAACCACTACAATACTAATGTCCCCAACACAGATTTGGAAATCATGAAAGAGACCTTGCAGATTTAAATAAGGGCTCAACTAGTGATCTTTTTAGTGCCTAATATTCACCAATTGGCTAATAGTTGAAATGTGGGAATCCAAATTTGGCTAATAGTTTGAGCTATAACGCAACTTGAATTGCCACATTTTTACAAAATTTTATTATAGTCTTATTTAAATTACAAAAGAAATTATTTTATCAAAAATCTTAACTAAAAAGTTCACCACAATATTCAATACATGATTAGATCATATTCACCTAAACTTTATGAATTATAGTAGAAATTTATATTAATTTTCCAATAGTATATATCATAATTATTAGTTTATTTAGGACCATATTTCTAATCTTTAGTTTCTAACATTGATTTATAGTATAATCTAATGGCCCTTGTTGTATTGCATGAGGTAAAATGCACCCACGATCTATAATACACATGGGGCTCATAATTTTGGGTCTTATGAGCATATAGAATGTGGGTATATTTTACCTCAGAGAGTACAATGAGGGTCACTAGATCAATGATCTAAAAGCAATTTTGAGCCCAATGAGAACTATAGATCATTGGTACATTTTACCTTGTAGAATATAATAAGGGTCATTATATCATATTTTAAAACAATGGTCACAAGTAAATATTATTGTCTACCCCTTAAACCCATCAATAATTTCCACCCTTAGGACCCTACTTTTCCATGAGAATTATTTTTAGATTGAATGGATTCTCCATCATGATTAATGTATTTTCCTATTATTTTTCAAGATTCCCCAATATTTTCTACAAAATTTTAGTTATGTAAGAAAATAATGAATAAAATCAATATTTTTTCCTAAAAAATGGAAAGATTCGGTAATTTTTTATATCATTTTTTTGAGGGGGGTTTCTTAAATTTATCACTGGGATCAACCACCCAACACTGGAATAGAGCAACACAAAAGCAAACACAAAAGAAGTGAACCCAATAACCAAATAAACATCAAACCCCACCTCATAGCAAGGACATGAATAGGGAAGATGAGTAGTAAAACAACTAAAGCAATCATGAAACCAAGACTGCAAAGCACAGATGGTCCAACAATGAACCAACCACTAGAAAAAGCCACATAGAATAGAGCACTGACCATAAAGGTGCCAAGAGCACCACAATCCCATGAGGTCCTATGAGAAAACCTACGAATCCCCAACCACAAAGTGAGGACAAGTACACGGGAGATGAGTAGTAAAGAAACCAAAGCCATCAAGAAGCCAAGACTAAGATACACAAACGGTCCAACAAACATATCCACCAGCAAAAGCAAAAAACATAGATTTTCCAACAAAATACTTATGCAAGGAGCTAAATTCAAGCTAAGGACAAGCAAAAAAACCTATGAAAGAAAAAGAAGGCAATGAGCTCAACATGAAAACTAAAAATTTGATGTAAAATGCCAAAATGGATTTACAAAATCTAGAGAACCCAAACCCACAACAAAATTGAAGACCTCCTAGGGAGACAAAGAAAACAACAAGCAGGAACAAATGACGGAAGGAGTAGAGAAGCAACATGGTTACAGAGAGAATTTGTACCCTTCAAGTGAGACAAAGAAGAAGCACCCTCCAAGTGCATTACACACAGAATAGTAGAGAAACTCCTATGACAAGGAAGAAGTAGAGAAGCCATCACTAGTTTGGGTGCCACGAGAGAGGGAGGGAAACCGGTAGCCTTGGCAATTCCACTCTGTCGTATTAGTCTGGCGTTCTTTGTTGTAGGGTTGACCTTGACCCTCTGAGTGAATTCATATATGTCAACCTGACCAATGTTTGTATCTGAAATCTCCTTCCAGTCCGTTGAGACCTTTGAGTGGAGTGGTTCACCGTGGAACTGGTACTTCATTTGATCCTTATCTTCTTTTCCCCGAGGGGTCCTTCCTGATTTCTTATCGTTATCCTTCTCGGCGGAGGCCCCTGAAGTTCCTGCAGCTGATTCCATATATTCTGTAAGTAAGGGCAAAATCAGTGCAACAAAACATCAAAAGCGTTCATGTTAGTCCATATTTCAAAGATAACACCTAAATAATCATTCAAGTATATCATAAATTTTATCCTTAGACGTTATTGATCTTCGTTTCAGGGCATTTGGACAATTCGGGCCCAGAGGGCCAAACATCCCCGGCAGGAATGCTACCCGGAAGGGAAAACGCAACCAAAAGTTCCTGAAGACCCTTCTTGGCCAAATTTTAATGTTTTAGGAGACCCCTGATGGAGAAGAGCACAATTTAGGATGTGGGTAGAAGTCAGATTATGGATTTGAGCTTGTTTGGGTCGATCTACGGGGGACCGGAGATTTCAAGCCGGGAAGCTATTAGGAGACGGCCGTTGGCCATGGCGGACAGTAGGCAGAAATCCGGAGGTGGAAGTCTGATGCCTGGGACTCGGAGGGCAAAAAGGTGGCCGATGTGTGCTTATTGCTCAGGCTTGGCGGCTTTTGGCGTGGCAGGGCCCGGCAGCTAGGAAGACGTGACGCGCAGGCCACCGTGAGATTTTCGTTGATTTAAATGGCGGCAGCAAGGAGCGGCCCGGGGCCTGGAGGGCGGGAAGCCGGTAGGGGTCCGCCATTGAGGTCAGCGGAGATGCATGAAATTCTAGGAACGGAACTCCAGATGGCCGGGCCCGGAAGGTCCCATGGTAGCAAGGAGTTTTAGCAAGCTTACACGGCAAATGGAGGCCCGAGTTCCGACAACCGGGCAGATGGGGTGAGGATTCCATCGGGAGGAGATCCCCAGACTATCGCGGACGGAAGTCTAGGGTCCTGGGCCCGAGAAAGCGAAAGCCGCAATTCTGAAAGAATAGGCCAACAGCGGTGCGGAAGGCGGGACCCGGAGGCCGGAAGGTATCAGAATGTTCGCCGACAAACCCTAGACATGAGGAACGGTAAAAAATGAGGAGCAGAGGCCCGACATCTGGGGTCTGAGGGTGTCAATGAAGTGACAATTTGATGTCACCCAAGAGTTAACGACGAGGGTCAGGGCAGAGGCCGGGGTGCGGGAAGCCAAGGCACGAATTCTATCGAAGATGGTGAAAATAGGGCGGAACTCCGTACGAAACCCCGAGGTCCAGAGCTAGACGTGACAAAGGGACACCTGCTCAATTTTAAGTTCAAATGGTGATGGAAATTCCGGGGCCCGGAAGCCAGGAGGCAGGGGTAGGTTTGCAGATGAGACGCGGCGAAATATTAGCGGAAACCTGGGAAGGGAAACCCGACGGACCAGGCCCGGCGGGGAGGATTGCCGTCTTAGCGGGAGTTTAAAGTTTGTATTTTGATGGTGAAGGCAAGGCTCGGACCTGGGTCAAGGAATCACCGTGCGTGAAGAACGGCCATGCCACAGAAAAGTTCCAAATTGGCGGCGAGGGCAATCTAGTGGGGTTTTGCAGATTTTCAAGACATGGGTTTTGACCGCAATTTCATTTTCTACCTGTTTGTGTTCTCCTATCAATTTGTTCATTTGATTAAATCTTTGAAAATCATGAAAAACATGTACGGGAGGGAGACCGATTGCCTACCTCAAATACGCAAAGCGGGGAGATGTGAAATCTACTGGGGATCGACGGAGTGAAGTTGATGGTGATGATCGCGACGCTGCTGATAGCGGTGGGCTCTAGATGATCACTTCTCAATTGGCTCTGATTCCTGCTTGTGAAAAAGACTTGGGTGGGTTGGGCATTTTATACCCCAACCACCATTAACACCTGCAATAAATGATTGTATGGCCGCAGGAAAGTTGGTGGAAATTTGAATTTAGGTCGACGGCGGCGGCAGAGACTCTGGGGCCCGACGGCCGTGAGGACACGAGGTGATGGCCGCCGTAAGATTTGCGCGTTGAGTGGGCGACGGCGGCGGTGAGGGGTTCAGGGCCTGGAGTTCGGGAAGCCGACAGTGGTCCACCGTGGAGGACGGTGGAACCGTCACAGAGTTCCGGGAATGGAACTCCGAAAGGCTGGGCCTGAAAGGTCTCACAACAGGCGGTGATAAACAAAAGCACTGGTGAAAAAAACCAAGACGGGTCCGAGGGGCGGGAGGCCGCCGGAGGGTTGCCGTTGCAAATGGCAAGCCCAAGACAGAAGTCCGGAGGGGGACTTTCGTGGCCCGGGGCCCGAAGGGGCCAGTGTCGCCCAGAAAACATACGATGAGTTTTAAGCGAAGGGTGGTAGGGCGGGCCCTGAGGGGCGGAAAGATGCCCGGAGAACGTCGCAGAGGATGGCTATTTCAAAGGAAAATCCTGAAAAGGGAACCCCGGATGCCCGGGCCCAGAGGGGCCCAGGGCTGTTTAGGGCCAAAATGCCAAAGGGACTCCCCGAAGCCCTGGAAGGCAGAAGAAAACCCAAAGGCGGGGGCATGATTGGTTTATGATGAAACTTTTGGAGTAGCATTGACCATACAAAACATCTAAAAGAGGGGCACGCAAAATAAGGCACCCCCAAAAGACCCGACGAGGCGAAAGAAAAGAGGATCCCCATTCCGAACGGGGCGTGTGTGCTAAGGGCACCACAAATGGTGACTCCGCTGGAGAACGCTCTGGAGCGTTCTAGGGATAAATATTCATTCAGGACCCAGAATCTCTGGTTTCGTAGACCAGGAGCAACTTCCAAAGATGAATCCGGGAGAACAAGATCCTTAATCAGGTCAGCTTACAAGACATCTCAGAAGTGTGTGTAGTGAATTCATTCATTTTTTTGGGATAGTGACTAGGGTTACCAATTCAACCGAGTGAGCTACATAAATCACCTAACACCAAAAGTAACCTGGACATTGCCCCGCTGCCAGTCAGGCATCCATAGCCCCGACGGAGTTGTCGCTACAATCTCATAGATATTGCTCTACTGCCAGCCGGGCGTCCATAGCCCCGGTAGAGTTACCCGAACACCCATACGGTCATTTATTTCCCTTTTTCAAAATTCCCTTTTTTTTTTTGCTTTGATATTTCACTTCTCTTTTACCATCTAGTTCGACCGGGTAAGCATTGAAGCCTACAATGGGTTTGAGACTGCAGTGATCACTGGAGTAGACTTAAGATTTTTCACACACTGGGGTGTCATAACAACCATAGTACGGTCCTTCAAAAATTATTATTATGTGATTTGTGTGAGATCCAAGATGTGGGTAAGAAGATCCAGTGAAGGGTCGAGTTCTGAGCAGAGTTCAAACAAGGAAATCATTCGCGGATAGCCTTCAAAGACCGATAACCTAGAGTGAATGTTTAGCCAAAGAACCCAAAGAACGGACATCAAAGTGAACCGCTCGTCAAGCAAGCACGGCCACCGCAAAGGAGCAGGAAACCTCTTCCGAAACAAAACCGCCGGGAGGGAGAAAACAAAAAGTGACGCAAACAAGCAAGAAAGCAACTACTCTAACCTATATATAGGTATTTACAACGAAGAGCTCGAAGGAGCTCAAGCTTGGAAGTAATGCTTCAGGTGCTGCCCGTTGACTGGCAACAGGACATTCTCACCAGTTAAGGTCTTTAGGTGAAAGGCATTATCTCCCAAAATCTCAGCTATTTGAAAGGGGCCAAGCCAAAGCTTGTCAAATTTGTTGTGTCCCCCTTTCTTCTCATGGGCCTTGTCCCAATATAGGACCAAATCTGCAATTCTAAAGGCCTTAAATTTGGCTCGGTGGTCGAACCATCTCTTCACTATGCCCTTGATGTTTGGCAAAATTTTCTATTGCCCAATTTTGGACTTCCTCTAAATGCAAGAGCTCAGCTAACCGAGCTTCCCTATGATCTACTCCCTCATAAAAATCATTGATAAACTGGAGAGTAGGAATCTTCAGATGGATGGGAAATATAGGTTCCAGGCCATAGAAAAGGTGGAACGGGGAATCGCCAAGGGCAGCCTTGTGGCGGGTGCGATCAGCCCAAAGGGCGAAACGGAGCTGGGTATGCCAGTCCTTGGGATTCCTATCTAGCAGCTTTTTGATCACAGTAATCAAATTTTTATTCGTGGACTCGGCAAGGCCATTGCCCTAAGGGTAGTAATTGGATGATAATTTGAGGGTAATCCCATAGTCAAACGCCCAACTAGCAAATTTTAATGAAGCAAATGCAAGTCCATTATCACATACCAAAGCATACGAACAACCAAAGCGATTTAAAATGAAACTTTCTAGGAAATTAGTGACTATTTCAGTTGTACATTGCTTACATACTATTGCCTCCATCCATCTAGTACAATAATCAGTAGCGGTAAGAATGTACCTGTGTCCCACAGATGATGGAGGGCTTATCGAACCGATGAAGTCGAGACCCCATTGCGCAAATGGCCTTACCTCTAGAACAGGCTGCAGTGGGACAACAACATTCCTCTCCCTAGTGGCAGTGGTCTGGCACGTGTGACATGAACGAACATGGCAATGGGCATCCTTGAAGACAGTTGGCCAATAGTACCTTGCTCTCAATATTTGATGTGTTGTAGAAGAACCTGAACCATGGCCCGTGCCAAATTTATTGTAAAACTCCTTCAGGACGCGTCCTGCTTCCTCCTTGCCCAGGCATCTCAGATAAACGCCTTCATGATTCTTCTTGTAGAGAATGGAACCCTGTAACATGTAACCATTACTTTTCAATCTTGGGGCCCGCTTTTGGACTCCCTGCAGGTGCGGTGGACACTTATGATTCAACAGATTGTAAACGACATCTTGGTACCATTCTCTTAGGGAGACATCTTTAAGTTGGTACTGCTGTACCGTGAGTTCGGGTCCAGCCTCTGCTGCTGTTTCAGCAATTGTGCGGGTGAGTGCCTGCCCTCGTACCAGTTTCATCGGTTGGATCTCCATATCATACTCTTGGAGCAAGGTGACCCACTTAGCCCTACGTTCACCCAATTCATTTTGCATGAGCAGTGTCTTTACTGCTGGGTCAGGGACAATGGCAAACATCTTGTTGTGTAGAATGTAGTGTCTAAATTTCTTCACTCCTCTGATGAGAGCATACGCCTGCTTTTCTATGCTATGGTAACATAATTCAACATCTTTGAGGGGAGCACTCATAAAGGTGATTGGATGCTCGTTTCCTTCATCATCTTTCTGGGTCAACATGCTAGCACAAGAATGCTTCGAAGCAAATGAGTAGATATAGAACAGCTTCAGATAATTTGGGCTAACTAACACAGGTGCCTCAGCAATAGCCTGTTTGATTTCTTCAAAGGATTGTTTAGCGTCAGGTGTCTATTTAACTTTGGCATCTTGTTTGAGCATGGCATTGAGAGGTTTGACAATCTCTATGAAACCTGTAATGAATTTTTGGACAAAATTGATCTTTCCAAAGAAAGATTTTAATTCCTTCTTACTGCGCGGAGGCTGAATTTTAAGTAAAGACTCGATGTGGTCAGGATCAATGGAGATTCCTTGTTCTAAAATGATGTGCCCGAGCAGCCTGCCTTCATTCACTTCGAAAATGCACTTCTTGGGGTTTAGGGAAACCCTGAACTCTCTGCATCTCTGAAATACCTTGCATAAGTTAGAGACGTGATCACCCCACCTTTTAGAAAACACGGTCAAATCATCGATATAGATGATTATGCACTTTCCAATTAGGTCTTTGAAGGTGATATCCATGGCGTGTTGGAAAGTGGCGCCAGTGTTGATGAGCCTGAAAGGCATTCTCATGTATGCGAACATCTCCCACTTAGTGGTGAACGCCGTCTTGTGGCGATCCTTGTATTGTACCATTACCTAGTTATACCTAGAGTATCTGTTGAGGAACGACATCATTTGGGAGCCATTGACGATTTGCAGCACCTCATCCAGCGAAGGCACTGGATAGTTGTCTTTCTCCGAGGTGTAATTTAGATTACAGAAATCCACGCACAATCTAATCTCTCCATTCTTTTTCCTGATCAGGACCAAGTTGGCCACCCACATGGAGTGCCTGATAGGATAAATGATCCTTGTTGAGAACAACTTTTGCACCTCCTTATAAATGACAGGTTCCAACAAGGCATTGATAGGGCGTTACCACTGGCAGAAGGGCCTCACTTTTGTCTTGAGAGGGATAGTGTGGGTAATGATAGAAGTGTCGTAAGTCTTCAAATATTTGTAGCTCCATGCCACCACGTCATGGTATCTTTGCAATGCATCCATGATTCCTCTCTTTTCTTCAGGCGTGCACACCTTTTCAATAAAAACATTCCTGGCATCCTCGGCTGTCCCAAGGTTGTAAGAGTTGCACTGGTTACTTATAGCCTCATTTTTTGTTTGTTGATTTTGATCCCTGATCTTATCCAAATCAAATACGTGCTCCAGCTGAACCATGCCTCTGGGGATTGTGTTGGTTTTGAGGTTGATGACCCCCTCTATGTCTAATTCAGCCTCTTGTAGATCAGTTTCATCAATTATTTGGGTTGCGAAGATGTCAGAACTTGTGATGAACTGGAGGATATGTTTGTCGTCATTCAAGACTTGTAAATGGGTAACATTATCTAGGATTGATGGCGTGGATGTTAGCTCAATAGTGAATTTCTTGAGCCCAGACAAAGAGAGAGGTTGTAGAGTATTGGCTGCTTGAGCTAAGGCATCAGTTGTGCGATTTTGAGCACGAGGGATCAATTGTATGTTGACTCTAAGAGATCCCAAACTCTATGCCTATAGTTTGTGAGTCTCAGATCATGACAGGAATACAACTTCATGACCCGCTTAACTACAAGTGCGGAATCCTCGAAGACTTGCAGCACTTTTACATTTTTCTTCAAGGCCATAAGAAGGCCAAGGACTAAGGCCTCATATTCTGCTACGTTATTGGTGCAATAAAACTACAATCAGTGAGCAGCAAGAAATGTCTTACCCATTGGACTGATGAGTTTGAATCTAGCTCTAGCTCCTTGCCTCGACTTCGATCTATCAAATCGAACCATCCAGCACGCGGAGGATTCCTTGTCTTCATGTCCGATTGAACTTTCGTTCCCTTTCAGCTAGACAGCGGGCCTTGTGATCTTAGGGGAGTTTTTCTGTTCGAGACAATGATCAATAGGCAGTTCTGCTGGTGTCTCCCTTAGCATTTCTATCTGAGGAGCAGCTATTTTTCTAACATGCGCCACTGCTGCTTGGCACAAGCAACAATCAAATTCAGAGTGTGCCGCATTGTGAACCCTGCACCAGTTCGGTAATAAGAGATCCTGGAAATTCATTCGAGCTCCTAGGCTGAGCTGATCCCTTGCACACTTCTCCATGAATTCCTGGAAGCCATTGAGTAATCCCCAGTCGTCATCCTTATCTGGCTCATTATCTGCTTTTATTAATGTTTCAGTGTCTGGGGGCATTCGTGTAGAATTCGTCGAAGGACTACACAACACCAGCAACACTTCATCTGTGTGCTCTTCGTGAAGCTCAAGCTCATTTTGGTAGGAAAAAGGGCGGTAATTCCCTAAATCAGTCTCCACGAACAACACCTCACTGAGATTATTATATTCTGTGATCATGTACTTCATACAGGGTTCACAGTCGATACGAATCTGATTCGGCAATCCCTTCCACGGCAGCCAAATGTGAGAAAGGTCTGTGGCAGTGTATCCATTCAGTGCCTTGGTGAACTCCCTTCCCAAAATAATTCCATAAGCATCGGGAATGTCAGCCACTTGAATATCAATGACCTGTTGTATCCGCGGGTCTACGACAATCTGCATCGGGATTCGGTTTATTTTGCCCACGATGTTAATCTCTATTTTTTCCAACTGGGTGACCTTTCTCTTTGAAGGCATGGGAGTGATGCCAAGAGCCTTGCATACTACCAAGGGTATGACATTAGCAGACGCTCCTGAATCAAGTAGGCAGTTATGCAGATTCTTTCCAAAAATCCTAATGGTAGTCAGGAAAGGGGGAGTTTCGGGGCTCCCTTGGAGGATGCCCACAGGTGTGTCCATTTGAGCTATTTGACCTTTATTCCTATTACTGCCCATATCATTGACTTGCTTAAATTGTTGGTCCTTAGAAAACTACCTGGTAGCCCTTTCTGACTCCTTTTCAATTTGCTTACTTGCTGACTGATTCACAGGAACATCCCTCCTTCTTCCGATATTATCCTGTATCTCCGGTTCTTTTCTAGGCTCCTCAAAGGTTACCCTCTTAGCTGAGGTTTCTTGTGTTGTACTAGAAGATGGAGTCCCATTAAGAACTTGAAAGAAAGCATGTCTCACGACAGGAACCTTGAGTAATTTGAAGGCAAATAAGCTAATTTTCACCTTTTTGAACTCTTCTGCTACATATTCGCCCATTTGCTCAATTTCAGAGCTAAAAGCTTGGCCTATGGCCGAACTAGGGGTTTGGACCTTGGTTTTTCCTAGGCGGATTTTGGGGTTGGCCTTGAGGCTAATTTTGCGACTGGTTCTTGTTGAGGTATTGGGTAGGTATGTAAGGAAGCCCAGGGTTATTGCTAGCATTTGGATCAGGCGGAGTGGCGAAATCATTTGGTGGGGTAGAAGTTGTAAAGGGTCCACCTGCTTGTCTATTCCTAAGGAAGTACGGAGTCGATCGTTGATGGAACATGTGGACCTCATCTACAAATAGTTATTCTTCATCTACCAGACCATTATCTACTGAATCAAAGAGCTGAGCCAAACTTTGTTCATTACTTGCCTCTTGCACTTTCTCATCCTCAATAGGAGTAGGCTCGACTTCGGGCTCATTGTGGTCACCTCGTGGAAACGGCGCCTGATTGACCACGAGACAGGAGGAATCATATGGCTCGGACGGGATGATGTCCCTACAGTTGGCATTGTCAACTGCGTTTTGTACCTCCACCTGGAAGATTTCAGTAGCTATCTGGAACTCGGGACAATCCAGCTTAGAATGCCTGCTAGTTTTGTGAAGTTGACACCACCCGGACAAAGCTGCTTTGGCCAGGTATACACCACTAGATGTTTTGTCATTGTTTGCCGGTTGATCAAAAGGCGTAGGTACTCCTCCATTGTTGGGCCTGGTGTTCCACGTGTGATTCTACCTCTGAGAGGGTTTTCTTTCTATATTTTGATTGGCTTTTTTCCCCCTCTCATAATTCTGCCCAGAGGAAGTGCCTACTTCACATATCTTTGTCGTCCCTATTGTCTCGGCTGTCTTGATTGAGATTGGCTTGGAAATTACGTTGGGAGGCCTGCAACTGGTTATTCTGATTCTTTAGATGCATCATCTCCGTGGACATTTTCTTGATCATTTCTGTTAGTTCCTCTAGATTGTCCTTCTCAGTTGCCCCCAGGCGACGACGTCGGATTTTAGAGAAAAGCGGGCGGGGCTATCGGCTGATTTTGATAGGCCAGAGGAAAGTCCGGTGCCGACAGGTATAATGGCACCTGGGTCTATTGGGAATACGCCTGTTATTGCGAAGCAATCTGGTAATAGTTGTATTGCTGCTGGGGCTGCAAATAGGAAGATGTGGGAGGCGCATAATTCAACGGCTGCCCTCAATGTGGCACCATAGGCAATTGGGGTACCTGGTTCATAAGAGGGGTTTGATGAGCAAACACCTGATTAAGCCCTTGAATCTGGATTGGGTGGGCTACCGGCCCCAAAGAGGGTAGTGGGCCGAAGATATTTTTCCCCAAGTTCGCACTAGCGACAATAACTTCTGCATAGGTGCCCAATAGGGTAGCGGGCAGTGGGCGCATCCTTTTCACCAAGGCCGATGTGAGGTTGTCCAGCGCCGCATAGTAGACCGGGAGAGCTACCGCATCATTATAGAGGTATGGATCCTGAAGCCTCATGTGAGCCCGATGGAAACAGTCATTGAAAGATTGGATAGGTTCGTTAACCTCTCTTCTGACGGACATGAACTGTTGGTAAAGGTCCGCGGGGTTAACGGAGATCTTGTATTTCTGCAAGAAGGCATTCAGAAATGTATACAAGAAGGCTTTGACAAAGTATTTCTGCAAGAAGGCTTTGATAAAGTAGATCGAAGAGTGAATAGGGTTAGAAATGTATACTTGAACCATCGAGGAAATAGACAACGATTTAGCAAACTCGAGAGCATAGGACAAGTAAAGGACATCATAGCCCTACAGAACTATGAAGTTGTAGAATGAAAGTGTCTTATAGGCTCATAGACTTGCAAGGAGGTGACCCCCAAGATCTCTCACATCAAGGAAGCCTTGAGAAAAGTGTCTTACAGACCTGTAGACCTACAAGGAAGGTATCCCCTAAGATCTCTCACATGAAGCATACTAAGAAAAGCACCTTATAGACCCACAGACTTGCAACGAAAGTATCCTCAAAGGTCTCTCACATGAAGGATACCGAAAAATGTGTCTTATAAACCTACAGAGTTATAAGGAAGGTGTCCTCCAAGATCTCTCACATGAAGGAAACCGAGAAACAAAATTGTCCTACAGACCCGGAGATGTGTAGGGGAGCAACCCCCAAGATCTCTCGCATGGAGGAAGCTCAGAGGAAGTGCCCTATAGACCCATAGATCTATTGGTAGGTATACCCCAAGATCTCTTACATGGAGGAAATTGAGAAAGAAAGCACCCTATAGACTCCCAGACCTGTAGGGGAGGGAACCCCAACATCTCTCACATGGAGGAAACTCAGAAGAAGCACCCTATAGACCTACAAACCTATAAGGATGCATCCCCCAAGATCTCTCACATGGAGGAAACCCAAAGAAAACACCCTACAGACCCTTAGACTTGTAGGGAAGTTATCCCCCAAGATCTCTCATATGGAGGAAACCCAAAAAAGGGGACTCTACTGAGCTAGAAAGTGGCTTCATAGAAGAATTTGTGAAGCGGCATGCTTACTCACAAGTAGAATATGTTTGAAAGTGGCCATGCAAGAAAGCAAGCAAATAATCATGCAAACCGTCGATAGATTGGAAAGGTTTCAAAGGGGTCCCTTGGGAACCCGGTGTGAAGGGAGGGGTCCATTCAAGGGATGCATTATTTGAAAGTGTGGAAGAGATGTTTCTTTCTCGAATCGATTCATCATCAAGGAGTCTTTTCGAAAGATGCTCATTTCATCAAGGAATTCAAAAGGAAGAAAATGCCCCCTTGCAAGGTGAAGGTTCTTAAGTTCTTTCTTTACGAACCCATGATGAAGGAAACACGTTCGATTAGGGTTTCAAGTTGAGAATGTGATGCTAAAAAGGAGTTTGTGAAGATTCTCAATAATAGATTCATTGGAAAAGAATGTGTTTCTAAAAATCAAAGTGTTATAGAAGTGGCGTTGTCACACATGAGAGGGACAACTCAAGCAAAGAAGAGAGAAAGATAAGAAAATAGAAAAAAGATAATAACACAAAGGCCATTGGGGTAGCCTGATATTTCAGGCTCAGAACTGCTCATTAATATATATGTATAATAATATTATATAAAATGAACTGTCATCAACCCCCTACTATATCATACCATGTGAAGAATGCATAAGAAGACAAAGTGAAAATAAAAAATTGGGTCAACATGGAAGGGAAACCTAAATGCCCCCAATTCCTTGCATCATCCCCAATTTTGACGAAAGTCAATCAAAAACATGGAAGAATGATGATACAAATAGAAAAAGGTTTACAACACAAAAAGCATGCCTATATCCAAGCACCAAGAAGGGTGACAAGGATCATGAGGGAACACATCACAACACACACACATCTAATCTAAAGATAAAAAAGAGGCCTCACCCTAAGACTAGTCGACTAATAGGTTGTCTACTTCCCACTCTAGATTATCATAGGGGGAAGGAGGATGAGCTTTCAGTGGTGGAATGTTAAGAGGAGGAGCATCTGGCCCTCCTACAACAAGGGCTATGGAAGAACTCTCCAATAGGTCTCCTCCACTAATATCTTATGGAGCTAAGGTGACCAGTGATTTTGCAAAATCGCTGACAAGGATGGAATTTCGTCAAGAGAGTTAAAATGCACTTTACATGAGTATCATGTTTCACCTCAATAGATGGAGAAGATTTTTCTCGAGATTCATTGCTACGCTGACTAAGTGATTTAGGAGGAATGACAAACTAAGGGGAAGCCAGGACTGGTTCTGTTACTAAGATAGAACAAGTCTGTGTGGGACCACCTTCTGAAAGAGGACTCCTATTACATCCTCCATTGCTAGAAGGACCACTCTCCACCTTCTCCTCCATTGGGGAACATGAACTCCCCAAAGACAAGGTGAGAGGTGGAGAGGTGGAGGAGTAAGAGAAAACTGTAGTGGATACCACCAAAGTATTTAACATATCTACAGGTTTTAAGAAATGCAGGACATCCAAAAGGGACATCAAAAGAGGTGGCTCAACTAAAGGAACAATGAAAACCTACACATTTTTAGCATCAGGAGCATTCATAATCACAACGGGGTCCGAAAGCAGGGTAAGTGCAAGAAGTTGAGTCCACGAAATGTGGAAGTTTTTGCCTTAGCCAAAAAAAATTGGACATTGCAAAAACGGGATCCCGCTTCTAAGAAACGGGATGTTGTCTAGCTTCGGGATCCCGAGCCTACATTAAAAATGGGATCCTGTTTTTTAAAAAATGGGATCCCGCTTTTAAAAATTTTCATTTCTGGAAAATTTTCAAAACGGGATCTTGTATTGAAAATTTTCCAAAAACGGAAATTTCCAAAATGGAAAGTTTCAAAATGGTATCCCGATTTGAAAATTTTCCATTTTTGGAAATTTCTTTTGGAAAATTTTCAATAATTCGTTTTGAAAATTTTCCGAAATTTTGAAAATGGGATCTCGTTTTGTAGAACCAAAACAGGATCCCGCTTTACAAAACGGGATCCCGTTTCCAAAAATTTGAAATTGGGTTTTCTTTGTAGGCGGGTTTTTGCCTTGTATTTTGGTTCGGGAAAAACATTGGGAATCCGAACCTAGGCCTTCAACCTAGTTTGACCTGCAAGTTGAAGGTCCTAACAATGTCAGAGAAAAATACCGAGTTTAGACATATGACTGACAACTTTTGTTGGACAATTTTTATACGAAATTAAAACCCATTTTAGATGAGACAATGTAGATTCAAAATATATAATTTATTTTACAATTGGATTATTTTTTCTATTTTTCAATTAATTTCTAATGAAACTAGTCCATAAACTTTAAATATTAGGGTTTTTAAATATTTTAATAACTTTTGATCAACATAACATTTTGACGAATGGATTGTACAAGAAAAAACTTCAGAATATTCTTTTCAATTTAAGAAAAAAAATCAAAAAATGATAAGTTAAGGTCATCTTATGCGTGTCGTACACGATGATTTTTCAAAATGACAAATATGCCTAGTAAAAAATTAACAAAAAAAAATGTATTCAATAAAAAATTACAAAAAAATATCGAGAACAAGCTTCAATGAGTCACAAATCTTTTCCCAAAAGGATTTAGATAAATACGATAATTTAGGTCAAAATATGGATGTTGTACACGTGCATGGTATGGTAAAAACAAGTGACTTTTAAACAGTGGTTTTTAGAAATGCCTATTGAAACTCAATTTGTACAATCTGGGTATTGAAATAAATTATATATTTGGAAACTAAACTCCGAGTACTACATTTTATGATTAGTGACTTTTTTGAAGATTTCATCTCTAAGTGCTTCAAATTTTAAGGTAAAATGTGTCAAATGCTGAAAATCAGGGAAAACACTTCCACTTTTTGGCCAAAAAGTGGACTCAGCTTCTTGCACACACCCAACAATGAGGATCTAGATTGAACGGAAGCAGAGGGGAGGAGAGAGAACATGGTAGGATGCCCTAATACAGGGGTGGTTGTCTCTTCTTCCTTCTTCTGTAATGTGGCATTCTCAATCGTGAGAGCCTTTTGCCACTTGTGCACAAGGTGGTTTCTATGAATCTTCAAGCTAGAGGCTGGAGGCTACAAAGGAACAAAAGGCTTATGATCAACCATGGGAGTGTCCTCCATAGTTGTTTCTAGTGGATGGATAGGCTCTTGAATGGGAGTAGGAGGAGCAGGCTGAGAAGCACAAAAAACCCATACATCAACAAACCACTACAATACTAATGTCCCCAACACAGATTTGGAAATCATGAAAGAGACCTTGCAGATTTAAATAAGGGCTCAGCTAGTGATCTTTTTAGTGCCTAATATTCACCAATTGGCTAATAGTTGAAATTTGGGAATCCAAATTTGGCTAATAGTTTGAGCTATAACACGACTTGAATTGCCACATTTTTACAAAATTTTATTATAGTCCTATTTAAATCACAAAAGAAATTATTTTATCAAAAATCTTAACTAAAAAACTCACCACAATATTCAATACATGATTATATCATATTCACCTAAACTTTATGAATTATAGTAGAAATTTATATTAATTTTCCAATACTATATATCATAATTATTAGTTTATTTAGGACCATATTTCTAATCTTTAGTTTCTAACATTGATTTATAGTATAATCTAATGGCCCTTGTTGTATTGCATGAGGTAAAATGCACCCATAATCTATTATATGGATGGGGCTCATAATTTTGGGTCTTATGAGCATATAGAATGTGGGTATATTTTACCTCAGAGAGTACAATGAGGGTCACTAGATCAATGATCTAAAAGCAATTTTGAGCCCAATGAGAACTATAGATCATGGGTACATTTTACCTTGTAGAATATAATAATGGTCATTATATCATATTATAAAAAAATGGTGACAAGTAAATATTATTGTCTACCCCTTAAACCCATCAATAATTTCCACCCTTAGGACCCTACTTTTCAATGAGAATTATTTTTAGATTGAATGGATTCTCCATCATGATTAATGTATATTCCTATTATTTTTTAGGATTCACCAATATTTTCTACAAAATTTTAGTGATGTAAAAAAAATAACGAATAAAATTAATATTTTTTCCAATAAAATGGGAAGATTCAGTAATTTTTTATATCATTTTTTTAGGGGGGTTTTTAAATTTATCACTGGGCTCAACCACCCAACATGGGAATAGAGCAACACAAAAGAAAACACAAAAGAAGTGAACCCAACAACCAAATAAACATCAAACCCCACCTCATAGCAAGAAGATGAATAGGGGAGATGAGTAGTAAAACAACTAAATTATCCATCATGAAACCAAGACTGCGAAGCACAGATGGTCCAACAATCAACCAACCACTAGAAAATGCCACATAGAACAGAGCACTGACCATAAAGGCACCAAGAGCACCACAATCCCATGAGGGCCTATGAGAAAACCTACCAATCCCCAACCACAATGTGAGGACAAGTACATGGGAGATGAGTAGTAAAGAAACCAAAGCCATCAAGAAGCCAAGACTAAGATACACAAACGGTCCAACAAACATATCCACTAGCAAAAGAAAAAAAATAGATTTTCCAACAAAAAAATTATGCAAGAAGGTAAATTCAAGCTAAGGACAAGCAAAAAAACCTATGAAAGAAAAAGAAGGCAATGAGCTCAACATGAAAACTAAAAATTTGATGTAAAATGCCTAAATTGATTTACAAAATCTAGAGAACCCAAACCCACAACAAAATCGAAGACCCCCTAGGGAGACAAAGAAAACAACAAGCAGGAACAAATGATGGAAGGAGTAGAGAAGCAACATGGGTACAAAGAGAATTCATAGAATTCATACCCTTCAAGCGAGACAAAGAAGAAGCAACCTCCAAGTGCACTACACATAGAATAGTAGAGAAAATCCTATGACAAGAAAGATGAAATAAACTTCCCAAGAAAACTTAAACATCCCCTAACTTGGAGCAGCCATACCCAAATGAGGGGACAAAGACAAGCATAGTGAAATACAACCCAACAGTATCCTTCCCAGTGTGGTAAACTTTCTGGTAAACTTTCTTTGGCTTTGGTGCAACACACCCTCTGATACCACAGGTTTGTGTGGAGACTAGACCTCGTGACCTCCTGCCTGCAACAAGATGCTTTAACCAATCGAGCTAGGCCCACTCACCCCTAATTGCCATTTGAATATTTTAAAAAACCCAAACTTAAAGATTTAACTTTCTTCACCACACAAATAAAAATTAATTACCCTGGGATTCACAAAACCCCCAACTTAATATTAAATTAGCTGTATTAATATTAATTTAAATATATTAGATTTAATTGCCACTTCTAATATTAAAAAAATCCCAAATTTAAAGATTAAACTTTCTTAAGATAAAACTAATTTAATGGATTACTATTATTATTAAATTCTTCATGATATACCTTAATATTATATTTAATTTAAAAAATTAAAACTAATTTAACTAAAATTAAAACTAATTTAATTGAATACTAATATTATTACATAAATTTGGGAAAAACAAAACCCTCTTAAGTAAAATCCTCTGTTTGTAGATGTTAAAGTAGAGTGAACTCCATTTCCTATACTTTTGATTATCTTTTTATAGCGACAAAAAGATGTGCACATTTCTTTTTAAAGCTTGCTTGCCCCTTTTCACACTATTTCCAAAACTATTATATCATGACAATCATTTAAAGATTACTACTGTAGATTTTGGTTAGGAAGAATTAGCTAAATCATCATTCAAAATGTGCTGCTTATTATGAGAGCAACTTGAATGTGGATAATCTAAATGACCTCTTTAAAGAGGCAAGACTTCTCAAGACAAGTAGCTTCCTTATCAAGATTCATAATAGGAAAGCGGACACTGGAAGGAACCTGAATATTTTTAAATATTAGACTCTAGGACCCATAGGTTGATTGTCTCGTAGACGTTATTAAAATCATTCATTCATTCATTCAAATATAATGCAAACAACCCACAATGCCCATGATATATTATATTTAAATAACATATTAATATTTAAAAAATTGTTTAACAATAATAAATTCTTAAATGCACACGGGTGTTTTGTGCATGGCACAAATAATGACTGTAAATCCCAATAAAGCTAACCTCACCCAAACAATTGGTTACGATTAAGAAACCAAGCCACCACTCATGTTGTATTGGACACCCTTTCCTATAAAGGGAAATCACATTTAACCGTTAAAATGCAATTTGCAAAGGCACTTGAAATGATGCTATTGAATGAAGAAATATCAAAACACATAACACATTGAAATATATAAAACACAAAAATATTAACATACCATGCTGCTGCACAACTTCTATTACTTCATCAAAAACATTTACATCATACCTCTTTTATAGAGGAGTTTAGATTTTACAAAAAAAAATTAAAACATACCAACTATAGAAAAAACTAACTAAATTCTAATTTATTTCTAGTTACAATAGATATACTAATGCAAAAACTACATTTTCTTTTTCAGACAAAACTAATTTAATAGATTATAAACAAATTGAAAAATAATGCAGGAGAATTTAGAACATACCAACTGCCAAGAAAAACTAACTAAATTCTTATTTATTTCTAGTTACAATAGATATTACTAATGCCAAACTACAGTTTCTTTTTACACAACACTCCCCCTTAATTTCAACTGTAAATTTCTTTCATCTTTCCAACCAAATATTCAAACACTCTCAATTTGTTTACTTGTATAAATAATTCAAACCATCTTAAAAATCTTCTTACTATCAACTCTCACCAATTCTTTCCAACTGCTGCCGCAATCCATCAAACTTTGATCTTTAAATTGGAAATCCTCTCACTATCTATAGCTTTCAAACCACAAAATTTGCACAGATGTAGATCCCAACATGTATCTTTCACAAACTTTCCCTTTTACAATGTGAACATTGATGCATTTCTTGAACAAATTTTCTTGATCCTATAAAATTTCCTTTACCTATAATATATCCAAGACCTTCATATTTTAGTCTCATAACGGGTCCAATTGGTTCTTTTATTCCTTGTGCATTTTTTCCTAATCCTTCACCTTTATAACCTATTCTTTGCATTAATCTCAAACCAACATTTTTTTCATGACAATTATTAAGATTTACATTATCATCTTCACATTCTTCTTTTATACATTCTTTATCAAAAACAATACTTGCCATATCACACAAACTACTTGATTTATCAACAAAAGAACACATATCTTCAATACAACAAGCAACATCACTTACCAATGGCTTTGTAAACATTTATTTTCTTCTTTCAACTTTGATAATTCTTCCTTCTGTAAACAATTTTCTTCTTCTAACAATTTTAGCATTTCCTCAAAATCTTCTTTCTTTTTCTTGATTTCATCAAAGAATTTTAATTTTTCTTCTAACTCTTAATTCTTTCTTTTAACATAATTCAATTCCTTTTCTAATTTGTCAATTTCACACAAATTCTCATATCTTTCTTTTCCAAATTTTTTTATATCTGCTACCAATTGTGAATTACATTTTTTAATTTCTATCACTTCCTCCTCCAAAACCTTTTTCTCCTTTTTTACTCTTTTGCCTATCTTTCCCATTAAAATAAGTTTGATTAAACTCTTCTAATTCTGCTCTAGTGATTTCTTCTTTTCCTAGAGCACCTCCTCTCTTCTTTACACAATTTCCTCCTACAAACTTTCTCTAAAACTCGACGGTGGCATTCAAACTCTTTCCTCTTGCAATTTATAGGTTGTCTTCTACAAATCTCTTAAAATGATGAACATTGATCTCTTTTTCTACAACTTCTTTTGGCAGTTACACAAATACAATAATTCTCTCCAAAAAAGAGTTGTGATTTACTTTTAGCAATAAAAACTGATCATATATCTTTATTTTTTGTAGCGACTTTCTTCCAATACAAATTGCCTCAGAGATCTCTACAAATCTATTTCCAAACACACAATCAAGCTTTTCAAAATAAAATTAATTATCTTTTCCAACAGCCTAAGAAACATTTTCTACACTTATTCTTTTGCATTACAAATGATGCAATCTGCAATCTGAGAACAACCTTTTTTTTTTAATTTCTAGATCTGCAACCTTTTAAATCTGTGTCGGCAACAAAACTTCTATCTACATCATTCTTCTCTAACTTCTCTTGAATCTGCAATCCTCTGTATGGCGGCTCTTGTGTGACTGCAAAATCAGCCTAACAAATCAACAGCTCCTTCACCATGTTTTCTTCCAGCTGCAGCTTCACTTCAACATTGATTATCAAATTATATTTCAGATCTTCACCATAGAACCTCCCTGGCTCTGATACCAGTTTGATGGTATTGAATGAAGAATTATCAAAACACATAACACATTGAAATCTATAAAGCACAAAAATATTAACATACCATGCTGCTGCACAACTTCTATTACTTCATAAAAAACATTTACATCATACCTCTTTTATAGAGGAGTTTAGATTTTACAAAAAACAATTAAAACATACCAGCTACAGAAAAAACTAACAAAATTCTAATTTATTTCTAGTTACAATAGATATACTAATGCAAAACTACAGTTTCTTTTTTACACAAAACTAATTTTAACAGATTCTAAACAAACTGAAAAATAATGCAGGAGAATTTAGAAATTTCCTTCCAACATGAAAAATAACCATTTCTTCATATTTGTTTACCAAACGGTAACACTAATCTCGGACTGTAGTCAAATTCCTCTGAGATCTAAAATAACAACAAATTCCCAGAAAAATATATTTAAGGCAGGAGAGTTCACATACAATGTATATGCCATCGTTACTGCACATACCTGCATTTTATGTTACACAAAAGTACACACCCATTAATAAAATACATTGTTTTAAATTCAGAAAAACTTATAATTGGTCTTAAACTGCATTTTAGGTTTACTGTTTCACGGTGTATTCTTTTAAAATCTGGTATTTTTAATCATCAGATAATTTAATCAACTGCTACTAAAAGTCTCTGAGGTTTCTATTTAATGCAGGCACAAATTAATAGTGAGAAAGAACATACATGAGCCACCCAGTTTTATTGCATTGGCATCTCCTGTACATGCACAAGTTATTTGTGAGCAACAGAAACAATAAACTCAATGCCCTAAGAAAAGAAAATAAAAACTCTATTCTCTTTAGTATTATTTCTATATTTTTTCTTCCAATATAGATTTATTATAGCCACGACAGACTAAAACATGTCTGTTTAATCCCTGCTCAATCTTGTCCAACACAGTGATTTGTATACTTTTACACTGTTGCTATGACTTACCCAACCTGGTCTAGGTTTAGATAGTTATTCAGAAACAGATTGAACATCGTTAAACCCTATTGTGAAGGGTTACCATATCTCTATTTATATACACCAAAAAGAAATCCCAAAGCCCTACGGATTGAAAAATCTGTTTACCAGAGCAAGAATACTTCAAATAAAAGCAGCATCTTGTGAATAGATGGTGTGCATATCTTTACTTCTTGAACAGAAAAGTACTTTAAGGAACTAAACTAAGGAGGAGAAGACAAACTAACCTGAGGAGGAGATATAGAATAAGGGAGAGTAGGAAAATACAGCTTCCTGAGAATTCCTTTCGAGCCATTGTTAGACGTTGCACCAAACAACCTTTGTAGGCTGCGTAGCAGATCAACAAACACAAATAAACTGCTCAAACTATGTAAGACAAGAGCAACGAGCACAAATAAATAGAGAAGGCCCACCGACTAAAGGCCTTTAATTAATGAGTAGCCACCCTAGACTGAAGATATGCATATTCCTATGTTGCGCGTGAACTGGTCAAGCCACACCGAACGCGTTTCGTTCCCAAGCATTCTATGGAGGGTATGGTTCAATTTTGTTAGCATAACATTTTTATTCTTTTCTTTATTGGTTTTTATTTTGGTAGTTTTTTTAAAGATTTTCACAATATGAACAATCTTAGTGTAATAAGGGTTTATATCTGGTTAGGCAACACGTTTCTTTCCCAAACATCCTATGGAGATTATGGTCCAATTGTTTAAGCCTAACTTTCTTATTCTTTTCTTCATCGACTTTTGTTTTGGTGGTTTTTTTTAACATACTCTCAACATGAACAATCTTAGGGTAATAAGGGTTTATATCTTGTAGTTAGGTTTGAAGGGTTCCTCTTCTTATAGCCATTGTCCCTCTTCACATATGGATTTTCAAGATTTTTTTGGAATTGGTGTGTTTGGATATTTGTAAAGACTGGGAGTCCTATTTTGAATTTTCAAGATTTTTTGGAATTGGTGCGCTGGCATGCTTTTTAAGACTGACAATCCTACTTTGTAATCAGTGGTTGTTTTAATTTTTTTTGTCTTTATATTAAAAATATATTTAATTGAAGCTATGGTTCAATTGTATAAAAAGATGTAAATTTTAACAATAAATACAGATTATTTATTTTTAATACAATAAGGTGTAAAAGTATTATTGATTGTTTTGTCATTGAATTGTTCATAATAAAAGATAATTTTACCCTTCCTGTTGATTAATTAATTAGAAATAAGACCCAAACAATAAATATTAAATTAATTTGTAAAAGTTAAATACATTAAATATGATGTTAGGTTTTGAATTTGAAGGGATGAATATATTTGTAACAAAGTAGCATACCTATCGTTAAAATATGTGAAGAAATGGTTTTCTTCAAGCATGTATTTAAATTTTATGTGACAAAATATAGTTTTTTTTATATCTATACATATAGGTTTATATATAATCTCTTGAATACATCTACCAAAAATGTAGATATAAATTTTAAGTTATTTTTATTTACTTATAGTTTTTTTCTTTTCCACTTAAGACTTATTTTATAGTTCTTTTATGTACTAAATAGTGTTTTTTAATAACTTACTTTATAATTATTTATGTTTTATTTATTAATATTTACTCAAACAATTATTTTATAATTTACTTTAAATATGTGTAGTTATGATTTTAGTATATACAAAATAATATTAATTCTCAACGCAATAAATTTTAACATAAATCTAGCCTAATTAAGTAAATGTATATAAATAAAGTCACAATTAACCTTCATTTAAATACTCCATTGAAATTTCATAATAGAAATAGACGAATATTAAAAAATTACATTAAAAAGGATGAACCACTTAGCTTTAGGAATTATGACAAAGAAATAAGTGTTAATGCTATACAAAATTTAGTCACTTTCACCAACAAACATTTCTTATGATATGACCATTTTTTGCAATTGTAATAGATGTTGTTGTGGATTGAATCCATGCTCCTCAATGACAAAAATGAGTTCTTGAGAAATGGCATAATCCATGATGTTGATCTTGTAACTTGTGAGATTAATTTCTAATTGTAAGTTCTTGCAACACTCTTTTTCCTTGATCACTAGGATCTAATCGTATATATGGCTTAGCAAAGTTTAAAAACTAACTTAGAGAACTATTTTATTGTGAGGGATAAATTCTTCATAGTTAACCCCCTTGATAGAATAGATTTCTATTTGATAAGTGATTTCAACCATGCGATCAAAGTTTATATGAAGATGTAAGAGAGGGAGACCAACCACGTCAAGGCCCCAGGTCATGGAGAGTCAAGAGCAGAAGGCTACCCTAACTTACCTCACTCTAAAGGGATGTTTGAAATGAGGGACCAGAATGATGAGGACCATAATGCCCTTCAATCACTCTGGAAACCTTAAATCAATATTGGGGCTAAGCGAGCTAGTTGTTGGGTTCAAGACTGTACCTTAGGTAACTCTTTGCCTAAAGACAAAAGTGCAATTTTAGGATGACAGTGCAGAACGTTGGCATCTCTCGGGTGTGCTAGCGTCTGTACGACCAAAAGACCAAAAACATAGTACGAACTGCTAGAAAATGAGCTGACAATGTAGCTAGTCACTTATAAATGAATAGAATAGAACTATGAAGTAGGAAAGATAAGAAAAAACATGATAGAGTAAATATATGAAGGCTAAGGTAACAAGGATAATCTCACAAAGATGCTCTTTCACTAGCTAGCTCCAAAAAGCACGTCCACCTACACACAAGAAAGAGGGAAAAATGTTGGAAGCTATAGGGGCCTACCTCAGTCAAACCCCCATTTTGTTGTTTCCACCTCCACAGATAGCCAAGATAGCAATGATGGAGAAATATATGATAAAGAAGTAGAGAAGGAGAAAAAGCAAGTAACACTACAAAAAAGTAACAAGCTACTCAAACAAATCGCAAAGGAGAGGAGCGAAATGTTACCACCTCCACCAAGAGCTCACTAGCTAATGGAGGAGAAAAGAGAGCTTGAACAATCACCACAGCCTCAACTATGATCAAGGGAGGTGTACCAAAACCTCAAGCCCCTACTGCAATGGCTTGTTCCACACTTGCTTTGCGCAGTTGATGGAGTGTTGTTGTTGTTTCTATGAAGTGCGAGACTACTATTGGGAATGGAGAGAACGCTTGGAAGTGCCAAATGAGAGTGTGTAGAAGATTGCTAGAGGATGTGGAGTAGATGAAATGAATGAAGGAAGAGTTTTTTAAGGAAGAAGGAGAGAATCTGCCATTTTTGAGGTCAGTTTATCAAAGAGGGATGTTACAAACCAACTCCATTGGGAAATGTAATGCCTCCTCCAGCTTCAGATGTGGGAATCTGTTAGGGACGTGATTTTGCCACACGAAAATCTACGCAGTGCGTGGGCATCCTAACAAATATTCTTCTACTAACAGGGAAGAAAAATGCTACGTGGAACAAAGGCAATGGGATGATGTAGAATTTTTCTTTTGGATTTGGTTTTCTAAGGTGAGGAAGTGTAAAAGGGGAATTTTCTTAAGGGGTGAAAATTTGCACCTATATGTTTTTCGCTGACTTTTGAAAGCACAAATACTGATGAGTGCTTTGATAAAGTAGATCGAAGAGTGAATAGGGTTAGAAATGTATACTTGAACCATCGAGGAAGTAGACAACGATTTAGCAAACTCAAGAGCGTAGGACAAGTAAAGGACATCATAGCCCTGCATAACTATGAAGTTGTAGAATGAAAGTGTCTTATAGGCTCATAGACTTGCAAGGAGGTGACCCCCAAGATCTCTCACATCAAGGAAGCCTTGAGAAAAGTGTCTTACAGACCTGTAGACCTACAAGGAAGGTATCCCCTAAGATCTCTCACATGAAGCATACTAAGAAAAGCACCTTATAGACCCACAGACTTGCAAGGAAAGTATCCTCAAAGGTCTCTCACATGAAGGATACCAAAAAATGTGTCTTATAAACCTACAGAGTTATAAGAAAGGTGTCCTCCAAGATCTCTCACATGAAGGAAATCGAGAAAAAAAATTGTCCTACAGACCCGAAGATGTGTAGGGGAGCAACACCCAAGATCTCTCGCATGGAGGAAGCTCAGAGGAAGTGCCCTATAGACCCATAGATCTGTTGGTAGGTATACCCCAAGATCTCTTACATGGAGGAAATTGAGAAAGAAAGCACCCTATAGACTCCCAGACCTACAGGGGAGGGAACCCCAACATCTCTCACATGGAGGAAACTCAGAAGAAGCACCCTATAGACCTACAAACCTATAAGGATGCATCCCCCAAGATCTCTCACATGGAGGAAACCCAAAGAAAACACCCTACAGACCCTTAGACTTGTAGGGAAGTTATCCCCCAAGATCTCTCATATGGAGGAAACCCAAAAAAGGGGACTCTACTGAGTTAGAAAGCGGCTTCACAGAAGAATTTGTGAAGCGGCATGCTTACTCGCAAGTAGAATATGTTTGAAGGTGGCCATGCAAGAAAGCAAGCAAATAATCATGCAAACCGTCGATAGATTGGAAAGGTTTCAAAGGGGTCCCTTGGGAACCCGGTGTGAAGGAAGGGGTCCATTCAAGGGATGCATTATTTGAAAGTGTGGAAGAGATGTTTCTTTCTCGAATCGATTCATCATCAAGGAGTCTTTTCGAAAGATGCTCATTTCATCAAGGAATTCAAAAGGAAGAAAATGCCCCCTTGCAAGGTGAAGGTTCTCAAGTTCTTTCTTTACGAACCCATGATGAAGGAAACACGTTCTGTTAGGGTTTCAAGTTGAGAATGTGATGCTAAAAAGGAGTTTGTGAAGATTCTCAATAATAGATTCATTGGAAAAGAATGTGTTTCTAAAAATCAAAGTGTTATAGAAGTGGCGTTGTCACACATGAGAGGGACAACTCAAGCAAAGAAGAGATAAAGATAAGAAAATAGAAAAAAGATAATAACACAAAGGCCATTGGGGTAGCCTGATATTTCAGGCTCAGAACTGCTCATTAATATATATGTATAATAATATTATATAAAATGAACTGTCATCAACCCCCTACTATATCATACCACGTGAAGAATGCATAAGAAGACAAAGTGAAAATAAAAAATTGGGTCAACATGGAAGGGAAACCTAAATGCCCCCAATTCCTTGCATCATCCCCAATTTTGACGAAAGTCAATCAAAAACATGGAATAATGATGATACAAATAGAAAAAGGTTTACAACACAAAAAGCATGCCTATATCCAAGCACCAAGAAGGGTGACAAGGATCATGAGGGAACACATCACAACACACACACATCTAATCTAAAGATAAAAAAGAGGCCTCCCCCTAAGACTGGTCGACTAACAGGTTGTCTACTTCCCACTCTAGATTATCATAGGGGGAAGGAGGATGAGCTTTCAGTGGTGGAATGTTAAGAGGAGGAGCATCTGGCCCTCCTACAACAAGGGCTATGGAAGAACTCTCTGATAGGTCTCCTCCACTAATATCTTATGGAGTTAAGGTGACCAGTGATTTTGCAAAATCGCTGACAAGGATGGAATTTCATCTAGAGAGTTAAACATGCACTTTACATGAGTACCATATTTCACCTCAATAGATGGAGAAGATTTTTCTTGAGATTCATTTTAGATGAGACAATGTAGATTCGAAATATATAATTTATTTTACAATTGGATTATTTTTTCTATTTTTCAATTAATTTCTAATGAAACTAGTCCATAAACTTTAAATATTAGGGTTTTTAAATATTTTAATAACTTTTGATCAACATAACATTTTGACGAATGGATTGCACAAGAACGAACTTCAGAATATTCTTTTCAATTTAAGAAAAAAAATCAAAAAATGATAAGTTAAGGTCATCTTATGCGTGTCGTACACGACGATTTTTCAAAATGACAAATATGCCTAGTAAAAAATTAACAAAAAAAAATGTATTCAATAAAAAATTACAAAAAAATA
>VDFB02093852.1:0-15184 GCA_007258455.2 Sequoia sempervirens | reverse complement strand
TTATAAAATTAAACCAACCATAGCATATGAAAGTTAAACCATGATCCAACATACATCAAAGCATTAAACCATTTCAAAATAAAACTAACTCATAGAAATGTATTGAACATATTTCCATAGATACAACACCACATAACATCTAATACACCATTAAATCCAATAATGAATAGATCATAAATATTATTACAATTACATGAAAAAGGTTCACCTCCATACAAATGAGGTACTACAATTATACATAATGATCCCCAGTTACAATGAAGAAAGAGAACAATAACTCCAAACAACCACACGAGCTCCTCGAACAAGAAGACCCCACCATCATGAATAGGAAGAATACTCAACAGTATAAGACGCATGCCACCCAACCATATGGCACCCGTAGGCCCAGCCCCCATGCTAGGAGATAATAAAAGGTAACCAAGACAATCCTTCTATTGGATTGAAGTTGTGTTTGGGGCTTGTTCATGGTTTTTCCTTAATGACAAAACCACTTTTTTGGTTCTCTTGGTCTGACGGTTCATATTGGATCTTTATGCTTTATCATGATGCATATTTGATGACAGGGCTTTGTATTATAGATGGTTATTTGTTATGATTTAGATTCATGTTGATGAGAATTCTAGTTCAGTGTTATAAGGTGATTATGATTATTGGACTAGCAGTGTTGATAACATTTCGTTCAGGTTTTTCATATGGTATTCATCGTGACAGGGCTCTCTTTAGCTTCATATTTATAAACTTATCACTTCACATGTTCAAGTATACTAATTCACGACATATACGATTATGGTTTCAGTTGGTATGACTTATTGTTGATAAACATTGCACATCTCTTTGGTTCAGTGCTTCTTTATATTGCTCCATCTCAAGAAGATCAATTATTGTTTTAATTGCTCCATGATTCTAAAGCCATCTTGTTCTCACATTTTATTTGATGGCATTTATCGGGTACCTTGTATACACCTTTAAAATGGTCACATCACATTGTCGTAAATTAATTAAATATTTTAATATTTAATTAAAAATCTTTGAATTTCTATCTCATGCGATAAATAAATTTAAAATAATTTTATTTATATTTCTTCTATTCTTTTATTTTTACACTGAAATAAGAATATTTTAATCATCTTTTTCGTAGATTCATTTCTTAATTAATTAAATAAACATTATGATTTATTTATATTAATTATCAATAATCTTCGTTTGAATATCTTATTCAAATAAAGATTAAAATATTATTCTTCTTCTAAATATCATTTACAATTAAATATTCCAAAATATTTAATTATTTCCTCTAATCCAATTTAAATATTCATTCTTAAAATCATTTGAAAATTCTTCAAAAATCTATTTATAATTAAATATTCCAAAAATATTTAATTAAAACTTCTAAATATTTCATATTCTTCTAAAGTCACATCATAATTAAATAATTCAAAATATTTAATTAAATCTTCCATAGTATAAAAATAAAAAAATCAAATGCAATAAATGAAATTAAATAAATTTATTTATTTAATTTGGGATTTATCTTCAACTCCCGGGAAACAAACTGCCAAAACAGAAAATTAATTTTCTATGTTTCTGTGCAGGCTTGTTCCCGTGGGTTGAAGACAAGAATCCATCCTTCTCTCCAACCTCTCAACCTCTTCCATCTTCTTCTCAACCTCTCCATCTATCACCATTCAAACTTACCAGACAATCTCACAGCCGTAGATTCTTGCCAGCCAGGATTGAGCCTGCAAAAATCTATAAATACAACTGTCGGGAGCTCCAAATCATATAGAAGTTTTTAGCAGAGAAACTATAGTCAAATAACTCTTAAGCATCCATAGCATAAGCCTTTTTAACATTCATTTTCATTTTATTTCATAGCATAGTAGCATATCATGATACATTTCATTCACAGCCCCTGTGTATAATCTACAGCCCCTGTTCATATTCGTTAAACAATTTCACTCCACCAGCATATAGAATAGTAGTTTTCATTTGTATACTCGTTCTACAGCAGCCATTTGGAGGAGCTTACATCAAATCTGAGAGCAGCAACTTCAAATTCCTGGAGATAGAGGAAAATGGGACGGCTCTGAAGAAAACTTTGTTTGATTTGAATTCATTTAGCTTTTCTTTAGATTAAGGTTTCATTTAGTGTTTTGTTTTCAATTAGATTAACAATAAATAAACAACACACATTTTTGGTACCCACCGTGGGGCTCTTGCCCCCTTTTTAATGTTTTATTTGTAGTTTCTTTTGACAGGTTACAGGTAAAAATAGCGGAATAGCGCAGACAACACGTTTCGGGAATGTCTCTCCAGTTTAGCGCATCTGAAGTTTGTTGCAGCACCCATAATCATTATTGTAGCGCCTGTGATCATCTTTGTAGCGCCCATAATCATCTTTGCAGTGCCCATAATACTTATTGCAGTGCCCATGATCAGTTTTGCAGCGCCCATAATCAGTTTTGCAGCGCCCATAATACTTATTGCAGCGCCCGTAATCATCTTTGTAGCGCCTATAATGTCTGTTGTAGTGCAACTTTTTAAAGGCCGTATATTTTGTAATCTGTAACTATAAATTAGTCTAACTGATTCCGACGCAGCCGCGGACAGTTAAAAATTTCTAAGGATAAAACGAACCAATCCTAGGGTAGTCATTTAAAATAAAAATTAACCAATCTTAGGGTAGTCATTTAAAGCATAAAATGAACCAATCCTAGGGTAGTCATCTAAGGTAAAATGAAGCAATCCTAGGATAGACACTTCATCTTTTATTTTGGGCTTAAAATGAATTTTCTTTTTATGTGAAGCAAAATCTTCACTTAGTTTAGAAAATTTTCATTTGGTGCTTAAAAATTGAATCTTTGTTTGCTTTGTCTTCGGTGATAGGCCTATGATCTCCCCTTAACTGGGTGATCAAAATGCCAAACTCACCTATTTCCCTTTATGCATTTTACAGCTTTATTAAAACCTTGTAGAGAGCCTGCTCTTGTGGGAAAAAGTACTCACCCAAGAGGAACGACTCAAGTGGGTTCAAGCCAAAGCGAGGCTATTCCACCCCACTATAAAATTTAAAGCAAAATTGGGGAAACCCTCTTTTGACAGTAGTGTGCATTGATAACCATCCCCAAAGCCTTTGTTCTAAAGGTAGGGAGGTCTCTCGAGGGAGTCTATCATTTGCCGCACCGAACGGAAACCCTTACTACGAACCTAGTGTAGTATCTTACTGAGTCAGTTTCTGAACATCATTTCAATCACAGTGCAGGGGAGGGAAGAATCTACCCCCAAGATACTCACCATATAACTACCAAGGATTGTTTACTCAGGGGATCTAGTATCCACTTCCGTCACTCTGAGTACGCACCTGGAAAAGACAAAAACACGGGCGCCCTTTCGAGGGTGACATGGCTGTGTGAGTCGACGCAGTTCTAAGATGTGGGCTATTGATTGCTATGATGACCTACTTGAGAACTAAGAGTGAGTCTGTTTAAAGTGCTTGTCATGTGTAAAACCCGTTAAAACACTTTTTGAACAACATTTTGGTTATACACTTGATGTTTAGCATAGGACTTAAGACAACTATTTTACAACTTGTTTGATGTGTTTTCACTACATTAATTTAGATAAGATCATCCAAAACACTCATTATCATATTGATTAATCTCATGTTACGAGATTGGAAATCCACAAAGTTTGTAAAGAAATCCGTTTCCAAAAGGATTAAGAAGCCAAAGAAACCCCTCAATCACAAGAAATTATTGAAGAAGCTCTTGTAAACACAACTGTTGATACTGATCTAGATGCAAACAAATTTCAAGCCATGGTGGGACATTTATCTTCCCCCACTTGTCTTTCATTTTCAGACAAAGATGATGCTTCCATGACACATCCAAATAATTCCTCGCTCTATCTTGAAGTCATGATCCATAAACATCGAATTAGACGTGTCTTAATAGATGGAGGAGCCGGTTTGAATATTTGTACCTTAAAATTAATAAATGCCTTAGGAATATCAGAAAATGAAATTAACCCACGAAGGAAGATAACCATCAAGGCATATGATGATGAAGAAAGAGCTTCTAAAGGATTAATATTACTGCCTATCAGAGTAGGACCTGTTGTGAAGAATACCTTTTGTCAGGTCCTAGATCGAGATCTTTCTTATAATATACTTTTGGGTCGTCCGTGGATCCATGATATGCAAGCAGTGCCATCAACATATCATCAATGTATCAAGTTTCCATATGATGGACAATAAATAACTATACAAGCTGATTACAATAGTACCCAAACTTGTTCAAATCTTAGAGTAACTCAAGATGTTTTTGTGCCACACAATAGAGAAGCTCTTGTTGTTTCTTCTTCCAATCTACAAGACCAATTGCAAGAATTGACAAAGAATCTTGATACTAAGCTGAAATTTAAAGACAAAGGGGTAGGTGAATATTCACTATCTCTTTCTACTTTACCTCCTTCTCCAAGATCACATGGTTTGCCAACTTTATCAAATCAAAAGATTGCAACCGCTTCTACATCTCAAGCTTCCGTGCCAATCACAAAGTTTGATGGAAAATTCATTAGAGCTAATACCACTGAAGAAGAAGCTGAAGATAGGGACATCCTAAATTGGCTATACAAAGATGAAGATGAATCTCTCTTGCACATTAAGTTGCCTAAAGAACAATATGGTAAGGGGTACGCTATTATGCAAAAGATGGGCTATGAAGGGAATGGTCCTATAGGGAAACGAAGAGAAGGAATTGTGGAACCAATTCAACCTATTTCAAAGCATTCAAGTGATAACACAGGACTTGGATATGGTAAAGATAAAGAAGAATCTACTTCACAACAGACATCATTAACTCATAAAGGAGGATCCGTGTCAGATAAATCTCATGAATCAGTTTTCCAATTGCAAAATAGTTCAGATACCGATTCTATTGAATATGAATGGGACACCATTTATAATGATGAATTTTGGAGGGATAAACAAGTTGATACTATACACAAATATGCACCTGTTCTTATACAAGGAGAAGGCTCAAGGCCTCCACTCGATTATGTTTTACAAAGCGATCATGACTCAAGTGAGGAAGAATCAGATTCTAGCGAGATTGACAATCAACAAGAGAATACCATCATAGACCTTGTCTACCATGAGGATGATAACCATATCATGACTTTGACAATTCAAGACCTTACCCAACCTAATGATCCTATGCCCTTAGTTTATCCAGAACTTATAGATTGGGACATTGACGCACCTATCCATATTCCTACATTCAGTAATGATGAAGACATTATAACTTTCCTTTGTTCCTCAAATGAAGAAAACAATTGTTTCATTCAAGAATTTTATACTCATGATTTCGATAAGGAGGGTGTCAAGTCTCTTAGCTGCAAAATAAATGAAATAAAAGATGGATCTATTGGTGAAAACTGAAAAATGGAAGTGATAGATCAAAACAAGAGAAAAATAAAGAGTGAATCTGACAGTGAAAACCTTTCTGAGGCACTGAAGGATGAGAAACTTGACACTCTTCCCAAGTATTATCATGAAAGATCTTCTATTTTGATTGAACCAACAGAATCGATCAACATAAGTATAGCAGAACAGCCAAAAGTTTTGCAAATTGCAGCATCATTAATACTTGAAGAAGTCATGAAATTCATGGAATTCTTGAAGGAGAATCAAATTAACTTTGCTTGGTCATATGCTGATATGCCAGGGTTAGATCCTAATTTAATAATGCATCATTTATCTATCAAACCTGGGACAAAGCCTGTGAAGCAAAAGCTCAGAAAAGTGCATCCACATGTTGCATTATTGGTCAAAGAAGAATTAAAGAAGCTTTTGGATGTTGGATTCATTTGAACTATTGATTATGCAGAATGGATTTCCAATATTGTACCTGTTTCAAAGCCAGATGGAAGGATCAGAGTTTGCATGCATTTCTCGTGGATTTAAATAAAGCTTGGTCCCAAAGATGATTTTCCTTTGCCTAACATAGACATGATTGTTGACTTAATCACCGCCATGCAATGTATTCATTAATGGATGGGTTTTCAGGATATAACCAGATAAAATTGCACCAGAGGATCAAGATAAAATAGCGTTTACATGCCCTTGGGGTACCTATTGTTGGAATGTAATGCCATTCGGGTTAAAGAATGCTGGAGCTACTTATCAAAGAGCAATGACAACTATTTTGCATGATATGATGCATACATTCATGGAAGATTATGTTGATGATTTACTTGCCAAATCTCATACACGAGATGAACACCTGGAAATCTTATCAAAAATCTTTATCAGAATGGAGAAGTTCAATGTTCGACTAAATCCAAAGAAATGTGTCTTCGGTGTTACATCTGGAAAACTCCTAGGGTACATTGTTTTAGAAAAGGGTATAGAAGTTGATCCAGAAAAGGTACAAGCTATAATGGACATGCCTCCACCATGAAATATCAGTCAATTAAGATCCTTGCAAGGAAGATTACAGTCCATCAGAAGGTTTATAGCTCAACTGGCAGACAAAAGCTTGCCATTCACACATCTATTGCCTAAAAATGTTCCATTTAAATGGGATGACAAATGTGAAGTAGCATTCAATCAGATTAAGCAATATCTTACACATCCACCAGTTCTAATTCCACCTATTCCCGGAGAGCCGCTTATACTCTATATTTCAGCAATAGAAGTATCTTTGGGTGCATTGCTAGCACAAGAAGACTCTACAGGTAAAGAAAGGGCTATATATTATATCAGCAGAACCTTAACAAGACATGAGTTAAACTACAGTTTCATTGAAAAAGCTTGTCTTGCAGTAGTGTTTGCTTCTCAAAAGTGGCGACATTATATGTTGGCTCATACAGTTAAGCTGATAACAAAGATAGATCCATTGAAATACCTATTAAGATGAGCTACTTTAACAGGAAGACTTGCAAAATGGGTAATGATCTTAAGTGAGTTTGACATTCACTATGTAGATCGAAAAGCTATTAAAGGACAGGTCATTGCAGATCAGTTAGCTGAAGCTCCTTTACAAGAAGAAAATCCAATGCACATTGAGTTTCCTGATGCAGATGTCTTTGCAGCAACAATTCAGAGACCGTGGGCATTATACTTTGATGGATCTTATACACAATATGGCTCGGGGGCAGGGATTCTTTTTGTTACACCCGAAGGACATACCATTTCACGATCATATCGGTTGATGTTTCCTTGCACAAATAACATAGCTGAATATGAGGCATTACTCATAGGATTGAAGATAGCTTTGGAATGGCAGATTTCAGAGCTGGAAGTTTACGGTGATTCACAACTTGTCATTAATCAAATTAATGATGATTATCAAACTAAAGATGATAAGTTGCTACCATACAAGAACATGGTGGATGATTATAAGAAATATTTTGTGTCAATCAAGTTTTCACAAATATCAAGGATTGACAATAAAGCTGCAGATGCAATGGCTACCATTGCTTCTTTATTACAAATATCAGAAGATCAAACCAAGTATGAATTCTTGGTGGAACAATTGTTTTCTCCTGCATATGATAATCCTGAAACCCAAGTTATCTGTTATTTGACTGGTTCAGATTCACCTTTATATGGTAAGACTTATACCTATTTGAAAGATAACATCTTGCCTTCAGATTTATCCCGCAACCAAAAATGGAATTTTATTCGCCAATCATCCCGTTATACCTTAATTGCCAATATCCTTTATCGACGTGGTCTTGATGGTACACTCCTTAGATGTCTTGATGTGATGAATCTGAAAAAGCCTTACAAGAGGTTCACGGTGGTATTTGTGGAACTCATTCGAGTGGTTTGACCTTAGCGAAGAAACTTGTCAGAATGGGGTACTATTGGCCTACCATGGAGAAAGATTCTTTTAATTTTGTCAAGAAGTGTTCTAAATGTCAGATCCACGGGAATCTTATTCATGCACCTTCACAAGAACTGCAACCTTTCATTTCAACATGGCCTTTTTCTCAGTGGGGATTAGATCTTGTTGGTAAAATACATCCTTCATCGTCAAATGGTCATAAATTTATAATCACAGCTACGGAGTATTTTACAAAATGGATTGAAGTTGTTCCTCTAACAACAGTGACTGGTAAACAAATATCTTCATTTATCCCGAATTACATTATTTGTAGATATGGAATTCCTAATTCTATTGTTACTGATAATGGAAGGCCTTTTAAGAATCAAGATGTTGATGAACTTTGTGAAAGATTTCACATCCAACACAGGTTCTCTACACCTTATTATCCACAGGGTAATGGACAAGCAGAAGCTTCTAACAAAACCATCTTGAAGATATTAAAGAAGACAGTAAATGACGCTGGACGTGATTGGCATGTCCAATTAAACCCAGCTTTGTGGGCATATAGAACCAGTGTTCGCACAGCAACAGGAGCTACACCATATGCTTTAGTCTATGGAGCAGAAGCAATTTTACCATTAGAAGTTGAAATACCTTCACTTAGGGTTTCACTTAAGGGATTGATAAATGATGAAGACTACAGGGTTTCTCGCCTTCAAGAGCTCGAACTGTTAGATGAAAGACGTCAACATGCAGTTGATCATTTGAAAGGTTATCAACAAGTTATGTCTCGTAGTTATAATCACAGAGTTAAACCACGGGCATTTCAAGTGGGTGACTTAGTTTTGAGAGAAAATCCACTTAATCAGCAAGACAGAGAAAAGAAAGGGAAATTTGAACCTAACTGGCTTGGTCCATTTGTCATTATAGCAGCATGCGGTTCTGGTGCATATCAATTATCCACATCAGAGGGGGACCTGTTTGAAGAGCCAATCAATAGTATTCATCTAAAGAAGTTCTATGTCTAAAAAGTCCTGAAAAAATTTAAAAAAAAAAAATCAAAAAAAAAAATTAGAAAAATCTTGAAAAAGTGCAATAAAAACAAGTAGTGAAAACCTGGCAAACAGGCATTACTTGTAATCAAAATGGGCTCCTCCATTTATTAGTTTATGTCTTGTTTTCACTTTCGGTATCATCCATCCACATCTTTCATTTGTATATATCTTTCATTTATCCATATCATGTAGTGGGAATCTTTAGGTTTCATCATGGCTTGATGAAATTTGTACATATCTTTTATCTTTAGGTTGTGTTTACACTGGGGGCAAAACACAGAAACATACAAGAGAGGGGCAACGAGCTTTCAGAATATCACAAACAGACAAATAACAGTTTGACCAAACACAACAAACATTGTCGTATCAAATCAATCACAAACATGTTTATACCAATGGAAATCAAAACAAAATGATCCAAACAATTATTGAAGTGAGAATATCAATGATGATAACTAAAACTTGGATGATCTTAATCTGAATAAATGTTCGAAATACTTTAAGCAGGATTTGAATGGTTGTTTGATTTTCTATCATATCTCTGGAGCGATTCGATGATGTACTGAACCAGAAAAGCAAGGAAGGAGTATGATTTTTCTTTGTCTGCTGTTTGCGAGGACATCATTAGTACTATGCAAATTGGTCGCGAGACATATTCTATTATGTATCATGGATGACATTTCAGAATTTGCATGGGAAAAGGATTAACTCTTGTCTGTTTATGCAAGCAATACTCAGGTCATTTCAGTTCAATTATACCTAGATGCTTGTATTAACTTGCTATATTAAAAATCATGAAAGCAATACTCAGGTCATCACTAGTTGCTAACATACCCTTTGATGCTTGTATTAACTTTCAACATTTCAAAGCTCTATGATGATACAAAAAGCATGAATAAGCTCTCCAAATGGCAATATTGTATGAATGTCCTGCATGGTTAGTATAGATTTGCATTCATGTTAGAATCTGCATTTTGCATTTATAGATTTCTAAAAAGCTGGCAAAGAATCAAATGGTTTATATCTTTTCAAAAACATGACTGAGTATATTTTGACATTCACAAAAACATCATTTCATACATTTTATATATTTGCATTAAAAAATCATAAAAAAACGCATATATTACATACATCATATACATCATACATTCATTCATCAAATAAATTTCATCTCATACAATCATGTATATAAATATCATAAATCATGAAACCATCATATAGTACACATCATATGGATACACATCATATATCATGTACAATCATCACTGCATTTCATATATTTCAAAAATGAATGTCAAAATGTACAAGGATGTCAACTACAAATGATATAATATCATCAAAAATGTGATCATCTCACAGTCTATACAAAATGTCTCAACAGAATATAATGAAAAAAAAATCATATACAATGCACTAGGCAGAGCTATCCTCTGATGGAGCTGGCCTAGGACCTGTACCACCTGCCCCTGATGGACCTGCTCCGCCTGTCCCTGGTGGCCCTCTAGGAGGTAATGGTTGTGTCACACCCCTACTAGTAGTACGAGAGCGACCATGGGTAGACCGTGACTGAGTGTAGCTCTCTCTCTGCTCAGGTGGAACTGCATCATGATATCTAGTCCAATAGAACTCTGCCTCTCGTGTGGCTCTGGTAACCTCCCTCATCATGTCGCCTGGCAAAGTGCTACCTGCTACTCTCTGTAGGCTATCTGCCAAGGCAATGGCCTGCTCACCCCGCTGTCTAGCTACGTCTCTTTCAGCAGTAATCAAAGTCACCTGACCCTGCAGCTGTGAAATCAAGGCCTGTGCCTGTGATAGCTGAGCCTGCAAGCTCTGTACTATACTCTATAGAGACGATATCTGACTAGCTACTGTCGGATCTACGGAAGGGGATGGATCAGTGTGCCTCATCCGTGGTCCACCTCTGCCACCTCTGCCTCCTCTGCCACCTCTCCTACCGCCTCTCCTGCCGCCTCTATCTCCACCCCTACGATCACCACCATCATCTCCACTACTCTCCTCGTCATCACTGTCCTCTGAATCATCATCTCCTGACTCTGAGTCCCTCTGTCGACGTCTCTGAGCAATAATAGGAGCAATGGCCTCATCAGGATCAAACATACGTGGCGGTGGATGCTCTAGGACATACTGAATATACTCTGGTGTCGCCCCTGCATCAAGAACATCCACCCGGTAATCCCACATTTGTGCTCCTAAACTGGTGAACTCTGCCACCGCAGCCTCATAAGAAATCTGTGGTCCCCACACTACAAGCTCTGGCTGTCGCCGTGCATAAATGGATGAACCAACAGGCATACCCTGAATCCGACCAAACTGTCGCAATACTCGCCCAGCAAGAAATCTCTCAAGGATCCATGTCGTCCGACCAATCAAAAATCTTGAAGAACAAACATATGGCATCTCTCTCGCATCCTTTGGCCAGGGCTCACAATCCAAATATGGCCTCCAGCATACTGTATCCAAACTATCCAAAAGTCGCTGCCAATATACTAGTTTGCCCAGTCTCGGCTGAGCAATAATATGCGCATATCTCCATCTGTATGCTCGACCAGCTGGTCGCTATCCTCGGGTCAATGGACGTAAAACAGCAAAGTGCTCCCATGCCCACATCTGTAGTAATGAGCACCCAACAGCAAAACTCCGGCCTCTACCATATACAATATGATGTAGCTCGTCATATAGGTGGGCTAGCATACATGTACCCCATGCATACCGTGTCCCCTGCATCACCATACTCTCCAAAACACGACCCCATCCGATCGCAAACCCCTTCGACCTATGGTCGGGGCACAACACACCTCCAATGAATCCTGCAAGCACAGCTGGTAATGGTGGATAGTTATCTATAATCTCACCCCATGGGATGACGTATCCGGCAATCTGATCATCTTTGAATATCCGTCTCAAAGAAAGAGTACCTCCAACCTCTCGTCTATCAAAAACAACTATCTCTCCCATCACTGGGATCTGTAGGATGCGATATACGTCCTCGGGGGTCACTGTAATCTCGCCTGTCGGTAAATGAAAAGTGTTGGTGTCGCTATGCCACCGCTCTGCAAGTGCTGTCAATAGGGCCCTGTTGAGGCGAACCTCGGGCATATCAAGTAATGAACTCAAGCCACAAGCATCAATCACATCTCTATCTGACTGTAACAAATGTGGAATCAATGTCCATGTGCTCGGAAAAGTCTCTCGTAACTGCAAGACACCTAGTCTCTCCTGTTCACATACATCATCAAAGCAACATCAATATCAAATCATCCTAACATATCAGTCCAAAACTGAATATCAAATTATTTGTTTTTCATTATCATTATGAAATGTGAATAATATCACAATCATGTTTGTTTTTAACAACCTTAGAAGCAAACGAAACAATCAAACTATTTGTTTTTCATCATCATGGAACGCAAATAATCAACATCAAGTTTCTTTCTAACAACTTTAGGAGAAAACTTATCTATCCTATTTGTTTTTAACAACTTTAAAAGCAAATTTATTAGCTACTATTTGTTCTCCAACAACTTTGGAAACAAATTTATCATTTGCAACAACATAAAATCAAAGGCGCTACAAAATTGGTTAAATGCGCTACAAAACATATTAATAGCGCTACAAAATCAATCATATGCGCTATGAAATATTTTGCACTACAAAATTTGTCAATGACGCTGCAATAAATCTCAAATGCGCTATGAAATCATATGCACTACGCAAATGATCAAATGCGCTACGAAATCCATCAAGGGCGCTACGATAATAATTGCGCTATGAAACATGTTGAATGCGCTATGATACACCTCAAGGGCGCTACGATATTGAATGCGCTACGAAAAGAATCGTATGCGCTACAAAAACCTTTAAGGGCGCTAAAACTCAATTTTGTATACTAAAACATTGAAAACGTGCGCAAAAACAAAATTTTCGAGAGACATGGATTTACGAGACACATACCGGAGGTCCGTAGTGCGTTGGCCGCTGATGTCGTCGGATACGCTCGAAACGGTGCTGGTGAACTGGAAGTGCCATGATTATCAACTCAGAGCTCAATATTTGAAAATTTTACTAGGTTAAAATTGAAAATGACATGGAAAATGACATTTTTAACCTATATAATGGTAAAATTGGGGCATTTTTATCATATTTTCACATAGCAGGGGCATTTTCTTTATCAAATTTTCATTTCATATCTCTTCGGGTCAATTTCTTCAAATCATTAGTTTCGAACGATGAATCGACATCTTCAAAATCATAAAAATCAAAATATTTCACAAAAATCATAAAAATTCAAAAAAAATTCACGAAAATTCAAAATCTTATCGATTCATCGTTCGCGGGGGCATATACATATCATTATTTCGACAAGTCAACATTTGGGGCAAATTTCAAAATTCTTTGAAGCAATGCGTAAAACACATCACTTCAAAGAGGGGCAAAATGTATACACCTTAAAATGGTCACATCACATTGTCTGGTAATTAATTAAATATTTTTAATATTTAATTAAAATCTTCGAATTCTATCTACGTATAAATAAATTTAAATAATTTATTTATATTTCTTCATTCTTTTATTTTGGCTAAATAAATAAGAATATTTAATCATCTTTTCGTATTCATTTCTTAATTAATTAAATAAACATTACGATTTATTTATATTAATTATCAATAATCTTCGTTTGAATATCTTATTCAAATAAAGATTAAAATATTATTCTTCTTCTAAATATCATTTACAATTAAATATTCCAAAATATTTAATTATTTCCTCTAATCCAATTTAAATATTCATTCTTAAAATCATTTCAAAATTCTTCAAAAATCTATTTATAATTAAATATTCCAAAAATATTTAATTAAAACTTCTAAATATTTCATATTCTTCTAAAGTCACATCATAATTAAATATTTCAAAATATTTAATTAAATCTTCCATAGTATAAAAATAAAAAAATCAAATGCAATAAATGAAATTAAATAAATTTATTTATTTAATTTGGGATTTATCTTCAACTCCCGGGAAACAAACTACCAAAACAGAAAATTAATTTTCTCTGTTTCTATGCAGGCTTGTTCCCGTGGGTTGAAGACAGGAATCCATCCTTCTCTCCAACCTCTCAACCTCTCCCATTTTCTTCTCAACCTCTCCATCTCTCACCATTCAAACTTACCAGACAATCTCATAGCCGTAGATTCTTGCCAGCCGGGATTGAGCCTGCAAAAATCTATAAATACAGCTGCCGGGAGCTCCAAATGATATAGAAGTTTTTAGCAGAGAAACTATAGTCAAATAACTCTTAAGCATCCATAGCATAAGCCTTTTTAGCATTCATTTTCATTTTATTTCATAGCATAGTAGCATATCATGATACATTTCATTCACAGCCCCTGTGTATAATCTACAGCCCCTGTTCATATTCGTTAAACAATTTCACTCCACCAGCATATAGAATAGTAGTTTTCATTTGTATACTCGTTCTACAGCAGCCATTTGGAGGAGCTTACATCAAATCTGAGAGCAGCAACTTCAAATTCCTGGAGATAGAGGAAAATGGGACGGCTCTGAAGAAAACTTTGTTTGATTTGAATTCATTTAGCTTTTCTTTAGATTAAGGTTTCATTTAGTGTTTTGTTTTCAATTAGATTAACAATAAATAAACAATACACAGTAACAAAATTCATTATAGAATGATAAATTGTAATGGTATTTGAATTTTTACTTTTTATTAAATATCTTTAAAATGGTGTTAGAATTTTCCTTACGAGTTACAATAAATATATTCTATGTACTTAAAATATAGATGAATTACTTAACAATAATAAATAAAGAACCCCCTAGATTTAAGAGTTGGGGCTTATAGAAGTAACTAAAATAAGTGCATATGATAAATATATAAAGTATAATACTTATCTCTAGATCTAATGGATATTTGGATATGATAGGTGTGGTTGATTGATTCATTAACATATCATAAAACTAGAGCAAGCTTGTCAAACAATCACGGACTAGAAAATTTTATCTAATATTCTACCCCAAGACTAGTAAATTTTATTTAATACTAGTTAGTTTTGAGCCTCTTTAACTAACCTTTGTGCTTTTGGACCTAAACCCTACATATGAATCTAAACCTTGCATGGGGAAATGATCTACAAAAAATTTGATGTTAAGAAATTGCCTTGATGTCTACAACATATATTTTAAAAGGGTGGCGTCAATCTAGACATAATTAAGGAGGTTGCCAATTGAGAATTGTTCTCCTTTGGTCAAATGCAT
>VDFB02093851.1:0-15888 GCA_007258455.2 Sequoia sempervirens | reverse complement strand
GAAATTACACATCAAATTTTACAAGCACCCGACGAACATCAAATTTTACATATTTCGTCTGACAGTTTCGTCGTATTTTGTAGTCAAATGTATTAGTGCCATAATGGAGGAAGAAGGATGTACATTCGATAGCATCATTTCACGAAAAAAGCCAACATGTCTCATACATGGGATATGGATCTAGATTCCAAACATGTTGAATATGCATTAATGTGACCTTGTGGGATAGCAACAATGTGGTTATAAAAAAATGAGTCTTAATGACCTTAGATTTAAAATATACCATTCAATATAAAACCATATTAGATAGTGTTTTGAAAGCAGAAAAATAAAGGCTCAAACTAGTAAGGAAAAACAAGTGGCACATGAGAAAAAATATTGGGTAGATAGTATGAATCTATCAAGCTACTTGTAGACCCTATCAATACCTACTCTAAGGTTACCCTATGCGTACCATGTTGTATGAACATGATGACAACCACAATTAGGATCAAATAGCCCCAATTTATTGTACATATAGTACTAGGCCTTTCTTTCACCAATTTTCCATCTTATAAGTAAATAATTGCATTTATCGTGGGCCATATAAATCATATTCCACCTCCAAAGGGTATATCATTTAACAACATAATTTAAGGTTCATCTTATGGTGCTAAAATTAAATATTTACTTTACTCACTTAATATTGGAGGCAAAGTCTCTAATTAATTATTTGATACCTCATGGGATTGTCATGAATCCCACTCCATTAAAAAATCAAGGATGGTTAGTATATTTTAATAGAGCTTCCTAAAATTCTCTAAGATTTTGTTTGACAATATGAGAAAGTTTTTACTACCCAAGAAAATACTCCTAACTAATTCATTGCTCTATATCAATGCTTGAATGTGGTGCATTGTCAAGTTTTAAACTCTTAATGCATTCTTTTTATCAAGTTATCATAAAGGAATATCTATGTGAGTGTGTGTTCACTATGTCAAATGAAAAAGCTCATAGCTTGGATGGTTTACCTTGTGACTCTTATATATATCTTTAGGATACTATGGGTGTGGACCTTCATAAAATTTATCTAGAAGAATTTTATTATAATTACTGAAGTATATTAATTAATAAAGGAAATTTTAAGTTCATAGTTAAGGTTGGACACCTAGATGATAATCTACAACTAGTGCCCCATCACCTTGTTGAATGTATGATATAAGATTATTTCCAAAGATTATGACTTCAAGATATGAATTCTTCTTTCTTAGATAGTCTACCTTGATAAAAATATTTTTATTAAGTTGTTGTGCATCTTCGACAAAATTATTATTATGATAGAAGGGGATCATTGCTGCCAACAATATGCAATGTTTCTTAAAATTAATTTTAAAAAGGATTATGACTATATTGAATGACCTTTAATTCTTTCCATGCTTCAAGCATTAGGATTTGGGTTCCATTTTTGTATTTAGCTAAGATTCCTTTTGTAAATGTTTTCCTTGCATCACTAGTAATGGAAAATAATTTTTTGGTCTCTTTCAATCTATCTATTGAACAACCTTTAGCCCATGCACTTTATGTGCATGCTTATGAAGGATTTAGCTATCTTTTAACCCACGTGGTCTCCCAAAATCTAGTCAAGGGAATTACCTTAACCAATTCATCTAACCATATCATTAATGACCAATTTATAGATGTCTCATTCCTTACTTTAATTAAGTAAGAGGATAGTGTTAAATAGGCACAGTGTTGCCTTGAAATTTTTTGTAAAGCTTTAGTTTCAAGTATTCAATGGAAGAATACTTAATTATATAGGGCCAAACACAATATTTCCTTAATAAACTAGGTTGGTTAGATTCTTTTCACTTAAAATGAATTAATCATGAGGAGTTTTTTAGATTTCATGGCATCCCCTTTGCCTTTCAATCCTCCTTTGTTTCCTTATGACAAGATATTATCTTAGAATTGAGCCTAAGTTGGTCTACTAGATACAAAGCCTCTCTTTTTGGCTAGTAAATTTTAGGTGTGCTCTAATATTTTGGCTACTAAACATGTGTATTTTTCCCCTTGTTGGGTTTCTTCCAAGGCTTCCTATTTAAAAATTAAAATAGAATCTAAGAGACTTTCTTTGGACCTCTTTTGATAGCAACAAAGGTTTTCATCATGTGGCTTGGGAATTTTTCTATCTCCCTCATGATTATGGTGGTTTAGGATTACCATTAGCCCATCATCAAGGCTTAACACTTTGTGCTAAATGGATTATCAAGGCCCTATAATGTGAGGATGCCTTTAAAATCCTTATTTAGTATTGTATCTCATTTAGAGTTATCTTTGGGGTGTCTAACTTGGAAAGAACTTGGGATTTACACTCTCCTCACTATAAAGGAAGCCATTAAGTACATGACACATTTATTATCAAAATAATCTAGAATATTTTGGAATATATTAAGCCCTAGTTTTTGTGGGCTAGAAATGAGTTTTGTAATGGTATTTCTATTAATCAATAGCCTATTTTATGGTCTTTTATTCTTTATTGTTAAGAATACCCTATGGATAAAGCCTCTTGGGTTTGAGCTTTAAAGTTTTATAAAAGATAGATAAAAATATTGCCAGATATTTTCAACAAAGTCACCAAGAATTTCTTAACTTGGCTTGAGGCCAAATTTTAGTTGTCAAACCAAGACTTGGAGATTTATATAAGAAATTTATTGATGCCATCCCTCTCCATAGAGTTCACAAAACTGGTTTTATGGCTTTCATGTTGAGAAAAGTGTGTTGTACACCTTACATAATGCTTATAATATGAAAAATATTATTATTTATGGTGCACTTGGGAAATCAAGGGATGAGTACCAAAACACATATGGATGGGATAAGGTTTTGTAGGCTTGATGTATTAAGCACATGATTTGCATGATACCTCTTGGTTTTTTTATGTAAGCTTATTTATATAAAAACAAGCACATGAATAGTTGTTGAGGATGTCTATCATAACCTTTGGATTGTTAGCTAAGGTTGGATTTAACATATCTTGTAATTTTCATATGTGAGGAGAGGAAGTATGAGTTGGGATGTGTGGTTATATGATTCTCATTTTCTTATTCAAATGGAGTATAATTTGGGAACTTGATGTTTTAGAAGCCTTTCATGGAGACACTTCATGAAGCATTTCATGGAGACTCTTCATGTGTTTTCCAATTTTTATTCATGGGATAATACATTGAGTGTGTGAGTGATTTGAAGGATAGGTTTTTACCTCATGAGAATTTTTTATGGTATATCAACTTGTGTATTTTTAATGTTTGTCCATTCTTTTCATATTTTCCTCTCTTGAGGTTATGTGGAAATAGTTTTTTAAGATGGCTAAAAATTTACTTTTATTTGGTATTAGAACTTAGTTGTTAGGTTGTGGGAGGTATCTCCCTAGTTGTTAACCCTTGGAAGGATTAGATTCTTGCACATAGTTGAATCCATGGTATTGTAGGAAAATAATGAATTCATTTGCAAGGTTACATGTGTTTTTCCAAACTTGAGTTGTTGATTAGGGTTTGATGAAGATTTGGAAAGTGGGTTTTCTATTTGGGTTCTTTCAATGAGGGTTTTGGGGGTGATATTTTTTTGGAGATCTCTTGGATAAAATAAAGCTCACCATTGATTTCAAAATTCCCAAAAAGTTATGAATCCATATAAAAATGATAGGTTTTGGTAATAGAAAAATTTAACTCATTTATAGGGCCATGGAGGAATCTTTAGCATGGTTGAAAATATAGTTTGTATAATCATATGAAATCCATATGATGCATTATTTGATACATAGTAAAATAATTATTAATTATTACATAATATTCTATGTCTATGTCAAATAATGATTTTGGTTTGTAATTTTTATTAAAAAACTAGAAAACAGGTGCTTTGATGTAGGGTATAGGTGGTGATTTTACCCTTGTGTAAGTTCGAAAAGGACACAACCCTTGATAGTATGAAAAAATATTTTCTACCATTGGTCATGGTTAGTCTATGGGGGTTGAGCCCAATGATACCAACCTAAGAGAAGTGTTACTGGGAGCAAAAACCCCACCACCACTAGCTAGTCACTTGCCAACCACTGAGTAGCTATAATTGTTTATTGTGATTTTCTTACTAGGATATTTTTTTGGGGACGATAAATTTTATTGTAAAGAATCATATTACACCTTCTTATAGTAAATGGAAATATCTTATTAAGTACTACATCGTGGTATGAATAGTTTTTCTAAATTTTATTATTTTATATAGAAAATACTAATTAGAACCCATTTTTTCTTTCCCTATTTTACAAGTCAAATCTTGTGCCCATGGTGTCTAATTTTAGACTTCTTATAGGTGATGGAGATCATTTTATGAGTGTTTTGCAATGTATCAATTTTGGAGATGTTGATATGTGACTTGTTCACTTAGATTTCTATTTGAGCTGTATTTTGGTTCCTATAATTATAGTAATTTTCAAGTTTGTGCCAAATTGAATCTAGAGTTGATTTGGTGTTTGAGTCATGAAATATTATATATTTATCTCTAGTTATCTATATTTGACATGGTTATAGATGTGATGTTGAATTTGTATATTTCATTGTGAGACTATGAGTTGCATATTTTTGTAGGCTATATATACTTATAATTTTTATAAATAACTTGGTTGTGGGTCATCTATATCCATAGATATTTTAGTGTGGATGTAGATTCTATTTGGTTGGCTTATTTTGGTTACCTATTTTATTGGTTTTACTATCATTATGATGTAGATAGATAGTGTTACTTGTTACAATTGTGTTGTGTCACCTATGGTTTTTGACTATGGTGGAAAATATGTGAGACTCAAGGAAGGTCCCCAAGTGGATGTTTAGATTATTTTGGCTAGTAGCCACTGCTCAAAATTTTAAGGAGTTATTTATGGAGTTGGTGACCCCATGAATTTTTTATTTTTTTTGTCATTTTAAGTAGTAATTTTAAATTTGTATTAATAATATTAATAACAATTTGTGTAGTTAAAATTTGAAGGAAAAAATTGGAGGAGAATAGTAAAAAGGAGGGAAATAAATTTGTTGAGTCACATGACATTTTTTTGCAATATGCAACTGCTTCTTATTTTAGCCCCTCTTGTTTTCCACAATTTATTTTTAATTCCTAAATAATAGCTTCTTCACTAAAATAGGGAAATATTCCAAACTATATTTTTCCCATAATTAAAAATTTGCATGGGAACACTTAAACTACTCAAATTTAAGCATAAAACACACTTAATTAGCTACATGGGAACATGGGGTTAGTGGAAGTTTGATGTAGGTATATTTGGTAGTGATCATGGCTTCATGGAGGTTCCTTATAGGCTTATAAATTTGGCATGATATTTTTGTTATGCATATGCATTGTTGGTGTTGATTATTGATTATAGGCAGTGATTTATCTTGGTTTAGAGATCTTGATTTTGTTAGATTTGTGAAAAAAACACACTAAGCAAGATCAAACAACAACCTAGAACACCTTCCATGCACAACCGCTGTAAATAATGGTTTGTTATTTCTTCAAAAATAATGAACTTACAAAATTAAATAATATAATGAAGGGGATTGCTTATAAGATCAACTCCTAGATGATAAAGTTATTAGATCATGACAAGTGTCAACATCACATGTGATAAGGCAATGATCTAATAATAACTCAAACTAATAAAAGAAAAAGAAACTCCTAAGTTAAGTGCATAAAGTGAAATTAACCTAATAATTATTAATTAATTATTAGCTAATAGATGATTAATCTAACACCCTCTCTTAAGTGTAACTTGGGGAGTAGCTAAAAACTCTAAAAATCCCATGCATAAAAAAAATGAAAGAAATAATGGGTCTTGACAACAAGGCCTGATGAGGTACCCATGTACAATCAAACAAATCTCTCATAACTAGAGAAAAGGAAAAAAAGTCATGGGAAAAAATCCTCTCCAAATGAGAGAAAGGTGAATGGACTAAGAAGGCTCCAAAAAAATGTCCCAAAAAGAACATCACTAAAGCATAAAGAAGTTGTAGACAACCGTTGAAAGATGAAAGATGACTGATATAGTGTTGAAATGAATAACCTTTTCTGAAATAGATGATGATTAGGATCAAGAAGACAAAAAAATTGTATGAGTATCCCCAATGACACTACTCAAACAATGATCAAATGGAAAACAAAGACAAATATCTGACAATCAAAGATACAAATGACACATGAATCTACATGAGTGACCATAATGACACTACTCAACCATACAAGATGCAAGTTAAAAATATAGGTACCAATAATCTGAAGAAAACTGATCAACTGAAAATGGAAGGTCACCTCTAGAAACAAGAATCCAAGAGTTTCCCTATGGTAAATTCTCCACCTCACTGATATGTATGTGTAACCAACCACTACATTTGCCTAGTACATAGGAACCAAAACTAGATACATAGATCACTCCAAAATGAAACCACGAATGAATTGGCACCAACTATAGAAACCCCCCCCATAATGTAGAAAGGGAGAGCCATGATAGGTCCATTAAAACTATGTGTCACCAAGAAGTACATGAAGGAGAACCAAGAACATTTGAGCATACACAAGAAAGTACCTACAACCAATAAAGGGTGTGCAAACCAAGGCACACTTGCATGAGACAAGAATCACTAGGATTTAATGTTGTTGTGGAAGGGTCACTAACTTGACAAAGGTGTGATGGAAAAACAAAGGCACTATAAAACCCCTCCATGACATTTTATATCATAGTGTGAGTAGAAAAGGCACAAAAGGATGTGTTAAATCCCCCAAAATATGTACAACAGGGGCACTTCATCTTAGTACATCTACAAAAGAGAAATTGCTTATAAAACATGTATACAGTGCTCAAATAATAAAAAATGTTGGAAATACATGTGGAAAAGCCTAAAACAAGTCATCCAACACAAAAGTGTTCCCAAGATCCAAACATCCAAGTAATTCACTAGAATGTGAAAACACAAAAAAGTGAATACAATGTACTTGGAGAAAAATATAGAAAAAGTGCATGGATAGTTGTAAAGAGCTCTAAAAAACCTTTCCAACATCGCAAGAATCATGAAAAAATGGAGAAACTATTCAAAATTTGTGAGATTAGAAGTGAAAACAACACTTCTGAATTTGACAAGCTATAGAATGCACTAGCAACAAAAAATGGTGATGAGACCCACACCATTGGAAAGTACATAGAACCAACTTTTTGATGATATCTTGTTTGCCCAATTTTGATACCATACCCAAAGTTATGACCAAAAGAAACAAATGTTACTTTAGGGCACAAAGGGGGCTTTGAAGGGGCCCTGCTTGCAATTGTATCACTGATGTCATGATGATGCCAAGATGACATCATAGAAATATTCTGAGGGAATAGTACCTACCACTAGAAAAAAACTCAATTGTTTGTACAAATTATGGTAGCTAGAAAATACCAAAATTAGGATGAAATATTTTGAAAGAATCATCGTCACTCATCGAGATCGTGACAAAATATTATATTTCTTGAATGCAGCTGGAAAAGGGTTTTGGATGCTAATATTTTTTTAAGATTAACTGGGAATCTTAAAATATTTTGGTGGGTAACTGTGCCTTGGTTGATTTGGCCGCTAGGAATGAAAGTCGCTTGAAAACTAAGAGCAACGCCAAATATTGTTAAGGTACCCAACCAATATGGGCCTACAGGATCTTACATGTGTAGGTACCTTGCAAGTACCCTATATTCCCCTGCCTTTGAAATTATTTTCAAACCTTCTTTTTTATATATTTAAAAAAAAAATTGAAAAAATTGTTGACCTTTTTTTTCCTTTTTTTTGTTAGTGGTCGCACGATACGACCTGTATGGCCCCATACGACTATTGCACTAAAAAATTGCCTTAGAAGCTCCCAGTGGAAAAATAGGGAAAACTTATATTCATAATTCATTTTGTTGGCTTCTTGAATGCAATGGTGAGCTCTACTTCGCTCCAAAGCACACAAAAAAAATGTCCAAGCCCAAAATCTACAAAAAAAATATGAAGATTCTAGATTTCGCTTTTGTAACCCTAGTTGAGAATAAAACCTTAAAAATGGAGAAGGGGCTTGCTAAATCCATGCTTTGATACCATGTTAGATTAGTGAAAAATATACAAAAGGAAAGATCAAACAACAAACAAGAGCACCTTCCACACACAAGAGTTACAAATAATGAGTTGGCATTTCCTCAAAAAGAAAGAACTTACAAAACTTAATAATACAATGAAGGAGAGTAATTGTAAGAGAAAATCCTAGATGATAAAGGGATTAGATGATGACAAGTGTCAATATCACATGTGATGAGACATAATGATCTAATAATAGCTCAAAATAATAAAAGAAAAAACACTCCTAAGTTTAGCTTAAGTGCATAAAGTGAAATTAGCCTAATAATTAATTAAAGATTAATTTTAATTATCAACTAGTAATTGATTAATCTAACATATTATACTATTATTTTTAGCTATTTGAGCGAGTGTGAAACATGGGTGTGTTGGAGGTGATAGTGAACCCCATAGCTCCCAAAAATCACTTGCAACCAAAATGCCTATCACAAATGAGAGATCAAAGCAACTGGTTTGCTATGCAACCAAGAGAAAGAGATTGATCCACAAGAATCTGATATGATTTTTGGATTGAATAATGAATGTGAATACATGTGAATTATTATAAAGTACAATAATGAATGTTTATAAAAGCATAAAGAAAAATTTATATGAGGATTTGATTAGATTGTGACAAGTGTTATAATATCATATAATGAGACAACTTGACCTATAAATAACCCAATATAATAATAAAAAATCACTCCTAAGTTTATCTTAAGTAATTAAAGTAACAAGGTACTTAATAATTAATTAATTATTAATTAATTCTAAGGTGATGTCCCAGTTACTCCAACACCCCCCATAAGATCAACTTAGGAAGAAGCTAGAAAACCCTAATCAAGAATGCAATGATAGATGCATGGATGGGTATTGGATACAAGGCCTGATGAGGTACCCATGTACAAATAAATGAAATCTCTAATAACTATAGAAAAGGAGAAAAAAACATGATAAAAAACTCCTCTCCAAAAGAGATAAAATAAAATAATTGCACTAGGGAAAGAAGGATAGGACTCAATGTGACCCCCAAAGACTGCTTCTGTCACACAAGTATAATAAATTTCCCCCATTAGGAGAGAGAAAATGAGGATGTGAATCCCCCCATAAAGAATGAAATCCTTGTTCCAATGATGAATACTTAAAGACAAAACACAATCTACTGCTTGCAAACAACATTTCTCCCCTTAGGAAGAAACAGATCCACTGGTGATTGGAGAAGTCATTCCCAAAATATGAAAGAATCAAGAATTCAAATCCAAATGATGTGTGCTTTTGAAAATTGCTCAAGTGTCCACATGGCAAAAAGAGATGATGTCAATCCAAAAAATAGTGAAAATTGATGTAGAAAAAGCTACAAAGGTGATGAAGATGATGGGCCAACAACTATGATGTGACCTTTTCAACAAAGAGGAGCTGAATGTCCTGAAATTAATCCTTTAATTTTATAATCTGAGACTCTACAAACAAGGATGATATGTCTACAAGATACAAATCCCAAGAAGGCATGTTTGAAATATGATGAATGTCCTACTACACTAAACCAATAGGGGCCAAAGATATGATGATGTCAAGTTGATCAAGAACAAAAAAAATGGTAATGAAGTATTGATATGAAGAGTGGGAACAAGAAGACAAGTCTTTAAACCATTAGAACATGCAAGACATGTGTTATACTCAAGCTCCTCTAAAGTATCTATGAATACAAAATTCACCATGCTCCCTTCGGGTTTTGTTTTTTGCTAAGTATCGGCCCATTCCTTCAATGAATATTGATGGCCCTTTTTTATAATCATCGCGGCCTTTGCCAAGTGTTCGCTTAGCGCTCTCTGAGGGAATTCTCTCCTTTGGTCTTCTATCGGCCCCCGCTATACTCCCATGTGTCTTCACCATAGGCTATTTTAGTTGCTTCCCTTCACTTCCTCATCAGGCCTGCCTGCGTGCCACATAGCTCCCATTTGCGTAAAGATTTGGTGGGCCCCACAGGTGGAATCTATAGTAAACATTGTTGCTACGTGTCATCTCAGGGCAAGTTTTCAATGAAGGAAGGGAAAAATCGACTGCGGGCAGCGAAATGTTGCCACACGTCTCTTTAGCACATGCTTAGGACCACTGCCACTATCTTCAGGGGATGCACCGAATGGGGAGCAACCAAATGTTATGGTCTGAATCTTTCTATTACAAATCCACCAAGGGCAATCATTGTCATGCATTATCATTGCTTAGGATTAATCTTTCAAATACCATACTCACCAAGCAAGCAGAATGTTCACTATATATAATCGCCTTATTTTGAAGAGGGGTTTGAGATGACATGCCATGTTTTTGAAGTTCCACCAGTTTAAGAATTACAAAATTTTAGAGAGACAATCAAGCCTTATTGTTTAGATTATTGCAAGAACTTACAGACTGTGCCATTGTTCGGCCTCTCTATTTCTTATTCTATTGATAAACTTTATATTGTGCCATTATTGTTTGAATGGTTTATTTGTCATACTTCTATAATTTGAATGCAAGTTTGTTGGTTTAGATCATGTCTTTTGACTCTTCTTTCAGTAAATGGGTGAGAAAATCATTTTATGTCATTGAATGAGCTGTTCATGCTACAATCTTTAATTTCTATTAGTCTAAGACATGGTAACTTGTTAAGCGGGCCCTTAGATCATATCTAAAAGATAGGTTTATCGTGCCTTTTATCTAAATTGCACTTTAGATTATTTATTTTTATATCGGCTTCCTTTTCCCATTCCAAAAACCTAATTACAAAAGAAGTCAACTTCCTTAAAAATCTGGAGGTCACTCAGTTTAGCGCAATAAGTCCCCCATAAATTGAGTTTCCCACAAAGGGTTGTCACCTTGCCAATTTTTGGCATCAACAATATCATCATCAAATGGTATGAAATTTGCATCTACAAGAGGAATGAGACTATTTCTAACATGATCCTCTAGGTATGGAGAGATATGAGGGTCTCCATATATCCTCCAAAGGTGATTCCAAAGTGTGTTGGGACAATTAATTATACAACACACATAGTGTCATGGTCAACACTAGAACAAATCACTCCTACAACATGATCATTGATAATACCCCATGCTAATAAAATCCCTAGTGTTTTTGGTGTAGGTATGAGTCCATAAAGATGAGGAAAAATATCAAGCCACCTGAGATGTGTAAGGATACCGTGTTGCCAAGACTCATAGTTATCCTTTTCGAGGATGACCACAAAGGGATGAACAAAAAACACATGATACTTCCTCAAATAAAAAAATTAAAGACTTATAAGCTCAATACATGTAAAGTAGATCAAATGAAATCATATAAAGAAAAAAAATCCTTTCTAGGTGCCAAGATGTCCAAGTAATTAACAAAAATGTGAAATAACAAAAAACTAATTAAAATGTACTTGGTGAATATTTTGGAAAAAGAGTATGTATAGATTTGAAGAGCTTTGAAATACCTTTCCAATGTTGATAGAATCACAAAAATTGGAGATACAAGCAAAAATTTATGAGCTTAGAAGAAAAAAATAAAGATCTAGCTTTGATTGAGAATAAAATAAACTAGAAGAAAAAATTTCTTATAAGACCTACATCACTAGAAAAGTGCTTAGAACCAACTTTTCGAAGATATCTCATTTTCTCAATTTCAACACTGTATGTCCAAGTTATGCCAAAAAGAAAAATATCTCCTTTAAGAAAAAATTGGACTTGGAGGGGGTCTTGGGCAGGGTATAGCTGACATCAACATCACGTTAGTGGAATGAATATGCCCCTGCTAATGGAATATTCCATTCTAATAGAATATTCTCTAAAAATGAATATCCCTTTGTTGGGGTCAAAAAAATAGATCACTAGAATATTCATTGAAAAGGGAATATTCTTCTTAAAATTCACCCCTAGTTGTCAGTTTTTGGTCATGCTAAAATAATCTAAAATGATGAATCGTCAAGGAGGTGAGGAATTTGATGTGTTAGGGAAGTTTGGGCCATTGAGTGGCGGGTTGCTAGAAGGTCATCAAGCAACAAGAAAATGCCACTGCTGGTGGTAAAGGAACTTGCTAGAAGGAAACCCATCATCGGTAGGAGTCGTTGAGCCCAAGGCCAACATGACTTGCTGACAGCGTAGGCTCAGGGTACTTTGTACCCCAAAAAATCCCTTTTTTTCTTTGTTTTTAGTTTTATTATTTCTAGTAAAAATATTTTTAAAAAGGCTAGAGATTTTTTAAAAATACTTATAATTTTTTTATGCATAGGGCCTACACAGATCTAGTATGGTACAATCGTATGGATTCATATGGATTCTTGGGATCTATTTAGTCCTATTTTTTTTTCCTTTTTTGTAACTACTAAGATTTGAGCGGTTTGACAAGCATTCCTTAGGTTTTAGGCTATTTTGGACTCAACGGTGATGCTTATTTCGATCCAAGATGAACTAGTTTTCCCTCAAGGCCATATCTCTTGAAATTTGGATAGGAAGTCATAGATTTGGTGTTATGATACCATATTGTATTTCATAGTGAACTCCACAGATCCCATAAATCACTTGCAACCAAAATGTTTATCACAAATGAGAGATCAAAGCAAGTGATTTGATATGCAACCAAGAGACAAAGAGATTGATCCACACAAGCATATGATATACCTTCTATAGTGAATAATGAATGTGAATACATGTGAATTATTACAAAGGAAAATATTGAATGTTTATAAAAGCATAAATCAAACCCTAGATGAGGATTTGATTAGATTGTGATAAGTTTCTTAATCTCATGTAATGAGACAAATTGACCTATAAATAGCCCAATCTAATAATAAAAAAGTACTCCTAAGTTTAGCTTAAGTAATTAAAGTAATAAGGGACCTAATAATTAATTAATGATTAATTAATTATTAGGTGATGTCCTAATTACTCCAACAAGTTGATCTACATTTAGGGGATGGTTATGATGTCATGTGTAGCTAGATACTATAGTTTAGTGATATCTTTGGTAGTTGTGGATTCATTATTTGGTGATGGATGATCTTCTGTAGTGGTTGTTAGTGTCATGAAGGATATCTTTTATCTTGTTTCTTGTATGTAGTGAGAGTTATTTGTCATCTTGAATTATATGGACAAGACATGGTTATCTTCATGTGAATTGGAGATGTTGACATCTTGTTACCATGGATGACTCGTAGAGTCTTTGGTTGAGGTGTCAATTATGATTTATTAGTTTGAAAAATGATTCTTATTTATAGGATGGATTTTATTATTCCATGGTAGACTCTTTATTATGTATTATATTTTTTGCATATACATGTACTCTTAGGGAAAAAAATATGTATATTTGAGACAAATGCTCTTCTTTTGAGGAGATTTAGATCATGACATCATGGAGGGATACCAATTCTATATTGATCATATAGTTGGATCTTTCAGTGGGGATCTGTGGTATTTCTAATTGATGAGTGCTATGATAATTTTACTTATGAACTTCTACTTATTGTGGTGTTTTATTATGATTTATTTGGTATTATTTATCTATTGTACACCTATTTGATATTTGAGTGAGGATAGAAATCTATTGATCTTGGAGATTATGTGTTGAGATAGTTACTCTTTGATGAGGTTTCAAAAATAGGATTGAATATCCTACACTTGGGTTGGACATGAGCTCATCATGGACATGTTGAGAAGATTTTTCTTGGAGAGAGTCATTGTGGCTTAGTTTATCCTAGAGGAGAAATCTCATTCCCCACTCTTGGTACTCCCAATGATGGATCATATAGTAGGTATTTCCCACCTTGTTTTCAAATGTATTTTGTTTCATTATTTATTTTCTCATGAGAACAAGTATTAAGCTATAGATGTTAGTTCTAGAGGGCTTATTTGAGGATTTCTTGGCATATTACTTTGTTATAAAGAATTATTTAAGGGGTTTAAGATGATGGTTTTGGGAATAAATATTTGGTTTGATCTTCTTTTGGCTTGAGAGGTTTGAATCCTATTTGGTCTATTGATTCATATTTTATGTTTGATATTTATTTTGAATAGTTAAATTTTGATAAGTATTTTCTATTTATATTTTGTGAAAGATATCTTACTTGTCACAAATTGATAACTTAGAGGTGTTGGTAGAAGGACATGCTAAATGGTTTTGATTTGAGTGGTTTCTCTCTTTGGTCTTGTGTTTCTTCAAATATATTCAATTTCACATGGCATTTGAGTTGAGGTTTCCATGGAGCAATTATGATCACTATGTTTGTGGTTATGCGTTTTTATTTTACTTTATTATTTTTTAGTAACATAGAGACTATAATCTCTTTCATTTGTTGAGTGTGGAGAACTTGAGAGATATGGAGACTAGTGGTGAGATTTATGTTACAATGGTTTTGTTTGTAGGTTTTGTGTATCATTGTGGATACTCCTTGGTACTACATGTATTAATGAAATTGGCTACAACTTTTATGTGAGTGCTATTGGTGCAATTTCAAATGTCTTAATTGATTTTGTATTTGAAATTAACCATACAGTTGGAGTTTTGTTTATGCATGTTTCCTTTATTTGGATGTTCTCATTATATTATGGTGTTGAGGGTCTTGAAATTTATTATAACATGTTTATATGTTGTTACCTTGGAGGAATTATTTATGTAGGGTAATTTATATGCATGGATGTGATTGTGGGTTAGTTGGATATGTTGATAGAATAAGGTTTAGCTATTATGATGAGTGTAACTTAGCTTTGATGTATTATTAGTTGGATGTGTTAGCAACTAAATGTGGTTACTATTCTAGCTATGGTGATTAATTATGGATAAATATTCACACTTATTTTTTACCATTGTATTTAGTATTTGTATTTGGATATTTAGTTGAGGCATTACTCATGCTTCTATGCAATAGTTAATGTGGCATTTATCTTTGGATTGAATCTTATCTTTTATACATTGGCATGATGGAGGATGAGAGGATTCATATTTGATATGATGGTCATGTTAGTTATTGATGTAGGTTTCTTGATGAAAATTATATGTTTGAGTTTAATTTTGACCCCTTATGCAATGTATAAGTGAGAGAATATTGGGAAAACCTATGTTGTACATTTTGCTTAATGCTTATAATGTAAAATTAATATTATTGGTGGTACACCTAAGGAGTCTATGGATGCATGCATCACATGGGTTAGAAATTATTGGAGACACTTTCTATATTGTATGTAACATTTTGATAAGTATTTAATGTGGGTTACACATTGGGAAAATATTTAATATTGGAAAAACTTAGTAACAAAAAATAAATGAGGGGGATATGGTTTTTTAATCTCATGATATTAGGCACATGGTTTATGTAATACCACTTCATGGTTTTTTACAATCTTGCTTCTACAAATTCAAGCACGAGTGGTTGTTTAGATTAGCTATCATAACCTTTGGCTTGTTGGCTAAGGTTGGATTGAGCATCTATTGTAAGTTGTATATGTGAGGAGAGGAAGCATGGATTGGGATGTGTGGTAACGTGATTCTCATTTTCTTGTTTGTGCATGGAGTGCAATTACGGATCTTGATGTTTTAGAAGCATTTCATTGAGACTATGCAAGTGTATTGTAATATTTATTCATGAGATAATACATTGAGTGTGAGTGCTTTTGGAGGCTAGGTTTTTCCCTCATGAGGTTTTCACATGTTATATTATTTTATATTATGTTATGTTTGTCTATTCTTTTGTATTGTAGATTTTAAATACTTGTTTGCATATTTTTCTCT
>VDFB02093850.1:0-18693 GCA_007258455.2 Sequoia sempervirens | reverse complement strand
AAAATATGAAGGCATGATCTCTTGTGGAGTGAATTAGGGTTTTTTTGAGCTAAGAAGAAGAGTTTTTAGCTACTTTTTGAAATATGTCGCATTTTATGCGAGTTAGGGAAGATCATGGTTTTATAAAGAAAAATGTGTAAGGCATTTTAATCACTTGTTCATTTGAAGAAATCAAAGATCTTCTTGGAGTGTTCTTGAAGTGATTTGGAGTTCGAGTCGTACAAACTCTAGTTCTGGTTCATCGTGAAGAAAGAGGTATTTTACTTTTTGTGTAGTTGTGGGTTTGTGTTCTTTGAGTTGTTTGAATTCAAAATTGGGTAGAATGGAAACCCCTATGGTCATTAAAGTGTCAGAAAGATTGAGACCATCTTATAGGAAATATTCCTTGAAATTTTTTGAAGATGACCCTATGGGCATCTTCTCACCAATCCCTCATGGGGTTATGCTAACCAAGGACATGAGAATGTATATTTGAGTGCGGACTAAGGAGTTCAATCACAAAAAATTGATCGACATTTAGAAAAATGAGCTTACTAGAGATAGTTTCTTGATAAAATCTAAATACTCGAACCTTGTTGCAAAGAAGTTAGACAGATGGAACAACTTTCCCAACTTCAATTTTGTGGTTTATGATAGATTTGTGAAGCCAATCCTAAGAAGAATACATGATCAATTCATGTGGACTAACCAACCTCACCTAATAACTAAGGAGGTGATTAGGGTTGTTACAAGCCTTTGGGATAAAGGATCAGTACCTGTATTGAAAGCCATGAAGAATGAGGTGGTAACGAAACTCACAGGAGCCACATATGACAAGAGAGATTTAATGACAAAGTCCATCACCAATCCCATTGAGAAGTACATTGCTATCATGATTGGTCATAAAATATACTTCACCAACAAAGAGAACTTTGTTTCGGCCATAGCTATTTATATTGGTTTTGATATGGTAGTCAATGGTGTAGACTGACTTATGTGAGCTTCTCTTGCAACAGTTGCTTGAGAATTTGAAGTCGACAAAATAAAGGAAGCATTTGGTTAAATTTAGCTCATTGATTGTATGTATGTTGTTCTATTTCATGAAGAGACTTCCTAGAAAGAATGATGAAGTGTTTTGGGACACATCTAGACCAGTGGTGCATCAAACCTTTGATTATATGCATAGTTTGGGTGATCTGAAGGCTCAAGAAAATGCTCTAACAGCATTATTTGTTGTATTTAAGAGCTCAACATGAATGAGATAGGATTTTGAGGAAAATTGTTGAGAAATATAAAGATGACAACATATTTCATGTTTCCTCTAATGAATGCATGATTGAAGCAGTAGAACCTTGGACTATTTGCATTCAGCCATTGGGATATGAAATTATAGAAGAAGAAGCTGAGGGTTATGTACAGATGTTGCTGAAAAATCCGAAGGATCCCAATGAATCCAAAATTGGTACTTATGCAGAAAAGTCTATGGAGATCCACATGGAGCACCAAAAGCCAATAATTAGAAAGAGAGTGGAAAAGAAGCTTAGAGAAGTTGGATTCAAATGATGTCAGTGGTGAAAATGATCCTGTAGAAATTGAGAAGAGAGCTTTAGTTCCAGTGGTGAAAATGATCCTCTAGAAATTAAGATGCGAAATGAAGGTGAAACTGAGCCTGAAAAGCATGATGATGCTCATCTGGAGCACACTGAAGGAAAAAAAGGAAATGATGAAAAAGGTAATATTGAAGAGGGAAAAGGAAGTAAAGAAGAAGAAAAAGATAATCCAAAAGAAGATAAAAATAAAAATGGAAAAGATGGAAATAATGAAGAAGACAACAGGAATAAAGATAAAGATGAAAAGGAAAAGGAAGAAAAGAAAGAAGAAGAAGAAGAAGAAGAAGAAGAAGAAGAAGAGAAAGCGGAAGAAGAAAAGAAGGAAAAGGGAGAGAAAAAGTGAGAGGAAGAAAATAAAAATGAGGAATCTGCTGGGAAAAATGAATAAAGTCAGAAGTAGATTGTAAAATCTCTTAAGCGTCTTGCAGAATCATCCTCTAGTAATGATGTACTAAAAGGATTGCTATCTAAGCAAATCATATTCCAGCCAATAATTCCTCAAGAGCATCTACAACTTCTAATGATTGAATGGTTTGTAGATGTGGAGAATATGTCTTCGGTTCAAAAAGTGGTGCTAGGAGATACATTGTAGGAATTTGAAAGGAAGGAGATTCTTGAAACTCATCAAAAAGGAACAGAACTCATAGAAGATGCTCTTAAGGCATTGTACCTCACTCCCATTAAAAATTTGAGATTGTTGTTGGATTCTTTCAAGGAGTATACCTCTGAGCTTATTTAAAAGATAAAACAAGAGGTTGAGGAGAAACTGGCAGAGAAAAGGCTATTGGTATTGCATGACAAGTGTGCTCTTGCACACTCAAATGTTGAAAAGAACTTGGAAGCTGTGAATATCTACTAGTTGGAAGCGAATGTTGTTCTTGCTTACTGCTTGAAGTGGCCAGATGCTACCCAGAACATTAAGGTTGCTATGGACTCTATTGAGTCTCAGTTGACTACAATCTCCAGTACTTACAGTATATCCAAAGACAAAGACAGATCAACATGGAATGCCATCTTTGTGCATAAAGATAAATTTTTATTTTACAGAACTAGAAGGAAGAGATTATCAAAAAATTTGGTCAATTAAGTGACATTATAAGAGTAGAATACACTCTAGTTGGCAAGGCCTTGGTTGGCATAGAAAATCTTTAGAAGATAAATCTGACTCTTGATACTCTAGATGGTGCAGAAGAAACTCTGGTAGAGTTGGAATCCCTAAACAGGATGTTGATTGTTGCAAAGGAAAGTTGGGAGAATGGTAAATCAGTATGGGAAGGTATTCTTAAGGAGATTCAAGGCTCGCCATCCTTCATTTGATGCATGTTTCTTTATTTTCTTTGTTTTCATATTTCAATTTTTTTTGGGACACCCTTTGTCCTTAATGTCAAAGGGGGAGAGAAAAAGTGATAGTGGAAAGTGAATACTAGTAATAAGGGGAGAGTTTTTTAAATAAGAGTTTGGAAGTTTTTACAAGTTTTGTTTTAAAATTTTGGCACATGTTGCAATCAATGACCAAGGGGGAGATTGTTGGAAAAGTAAAGAGAAACATCTCATTTTGTTGCTTTGTGTTGTCATTGATGTCACCATGATATATGAGTTTCAAATGCAAGACTAAGTCTAAATTTGTTCTAGTATTCTGGTCTGGTATCTGAACCAGTATTTTGGTACATCCTCTGGTATTTTGGTATGCGGTTGTTTGTTGTTGATTACTGATGCTTGCAATTTTTGGAAATGGTGCATGGATGTTGTAAGCACGTACATTCAAGATCTCACATATGCAAATGCTCGTATGGTGTATAGGCATTATTTTGTTGATTGCAATTTTGCTATTAGTGATGAGCTCAGGATATGCTCATAATTTGATTATCATGATGTATTAGTAATATCTCTACTTTTATTACTAAAGGATGTTTTAACTCTTTTATTAAAGACTTTTTATCTAAAATGGGTGGTATCCTGTAGCAATACATTCCTACATTCCTGCAGCCTAACATCTCCATGTGTCTTATTAATTACCCTGTTTTGACTTCCCAAATGACTGATATAATGCATATGGTTTTTGAATAATGGGATAGATTTAATAGGTGATTAATAAATGTATTGTGTTTTTTTCCATGCATGACTTCTTTCACCTCTATCGCCTTGTGCATCGTAGGTTGTTGAAGGGAGCATGAGCGAGTCAAGTGCAGCGAATCTCAGCCCTACAGTAAAGTCCATTTCCTGCACGATGTCGAGGAAGTTGTTCTAGCAAAGACTCTTTGTCTAGGTTGTTGGGAAGAAACCAAATGATCATTTAATCTGGAAAGAGTGGAATGCTAAATCTTCTCCTTGGATCGGGTTGAACGGATATACTTTCATTTATGAGAAGTCTGTTCCTCAGTTTCAGGATATTTATGTCCACGTCTTTCTCTGTTAGAGTTGGTTAGTTAGTTGTTTTTCTGGTTTAAATAAGTGTTCCTCCTGCGCGAGTGGAAGCACGACAAGCATAGAATAGCAAATATAGAAGGATAACATGTAAGAGTTAGTATGATGATAAGAGATAGATTTTTGTGTTAGTTTTCATATGAGCAGAACAATGTATACCATTCTGAGTTTATGAATAAAAGCTGATGAAGTTCTGAGTTCAACTCTTGCATAGTTAGTTGATGCTTGCTAAGGGGGCCCACTACTGATACTTTTATAGGATGCCGCTCAGGAGACATGACAATTTCTGATGGTCAGCCAAGAAAGAAATTGGCTTTATACCCACCTGCTCAACCTCAGCCAGACTTGTCTCAACCAATTTGGCTAGATTTAGGAGAGGAAACTAAAGAAGTCAATTCATTGACTCAACTAATGATGTTGTAAACTAATCTGTTTTCACAGCCTCAGAGTGAGGATGACCTACTTTTTCATATTTTGTAGTCCAACCCTGGTCCAAGTAGCCCATCTACTATGGATAGTTGTGTTCAGCAGTGTTTCCTGCAGCAACTAAATTCTGAGGACCTGACACTTGAATTTCCTGCAGTTTATCATAATTTGCTTCCATATGAAATACAGACACCACCTTTATCAACAGCCTCCATGAATGATCTTATCAAGCAAGTAGAAGTGTCTCCAGGCCATTGTCTAAATATAAATAATAAGCTGTCTCAATCTCAACAAGCTACCCTAGTCACAATGTTGCAAGAACAACATAGAGCTTTTGCATGGGACTAGAGAGATATGAAGGGAATAGATCCTCAACTTTGTACTCATAGGATCTACATTAAGGAAGACTGTTTACCTGTTAGACAGCCTCAAAGAAGGATAAACCCAACACTCAGGGAAATAGTTAAAACTGAGCTCTAGAAGTTACTTGATGCTGGTTTTATCTACCCCATTTCAAACAGTCAATGGGTGTCTCCATTGGTAATTGTCCCTAAAAAAGGTGGAAAATGTAGAGTTTGTGTAGACTATAGGGAGCTGAACATAGCAACGAAAAAGGATCACTTTCCACTTTCATTTGTTGACCAAGTACTAGACTCCTTGTCTGGGAAAAAGTATTTCTCCTTTTTCAATGGATATAGTGGCTATAATCAGATTAGAATCACCCCTAAGGATCAAGAAAAAATAACTTTTACCAGTCCATGGGGTATTTTTTCCTACTCTGTCTTACCTTTTGGGTTGTGTAATGCACCTGTAACATTTCAAAGGGCGGTGATCAGTATTTTTGCTGATATTTCTCATGATTCTATGGAAATCTACATGGATGACTTCACTACTTATGGAGTTACTTATAAAGAAGCATTGGCCTATCTGGAAAAAGTGTTGAAAAGATGTCAGGAGCAGAATTTGTCTTTGAATAGTGAGAAATGCTTCATGTTGATGCAAGAGGGAATTGTTTTAGGCCATCATGTCTCTCAAGCAGGAATTTAGGTTGACTCTACAAAAATAGAAGTTATTCTAACTTTTCCAACGCCTGCAAAACAAAAGGATGTTAGAAGTTTCCTAGGACATGTGGGATATTATAGAAGATTTATCAAAGATTTCAGCAAAATAGCCAATCCGTTATATGCTTTATTGACTAAGGATTATGAGTTTGCCTGGACTGAGGCCTTTGACAAGTCTTTCCTGCAGCTTAAGAACTTACTTACTCAGGCACCTGTTCTTCAAGGACCAAAGTGGAACCTGCCTTTTCATATACACAAAGATGCTTCTGATTATGCCATAGGGGCAGTCTTAGGACATAAAAATAATTCCATTGAGCATGCCATATATTTCATTAGCAAAAATCTTCAAGGCCCTAAATTAAACTATACTGTCACAGAAAAAAACTGCTAGCAGTTGTGTATGCCTTGAACAAGTTTTGACATTATGTCACTGGTTACCAAATATTTGTTCATACAGATCATGCAACAATAAGATACCTCATGAATAAGCTAGCCATATCTGGCAGATTAGCAAGATGGCTCCTATTGTTGCAGGAATTTGATATCATAGTTATTGATAAGCCAGGCTGAGCAAATGTGGTAGATTTCTTGTCAAGACTTCAAACACCTACACCTGACACTCCAGAGGTAATTGATGATAGCTTCCCTGATGAACATCTATTTTCTATTGCTGCTCAAACTCCATGGTATGCAGATATCGCAAATTATTTAGCAACCAACAAAATTCCAGCACGCTTCTCACCTAAAGAAAGGCAATTGCTGGTAGAGAAAAGTTTTAACTTTTCATGGATTGCAGACTATTTATTTTATATAGGACCTGACCAAGTCATGAGAAGATGTGTGAGGGAAGATGAGACCTATGACATTTTACATTCCTGTCATGATGAGCCATGTGGGGGGCACTTTGCAGCCAAGATAACATCTATGAAAGTGCTCAATACAGGATATTATTGGCCTACACTACACAAAGATGCAGCAACCTATACCAGGAAATGTGACAGATGTCAACGCATGGGGAGACCAACAAGGTCTTATGAAATGCCCCTACATCCACAAGTGGTGGTTAGTCCATTTGACAAATGGGGCATGGATTTTGTTGGGCCTATTGATCCTCTATCCAATGGAAAATCATACATTTTGGTGTGTACTGATTATGTAACCAAGTGGGTGGAAGTGAAAGCAATGACACATGCTCATGACAATAAAGTTGTTGAGTTCCTGTATGAGTAGATTTTTACTCAGTTTGGAGTCCCAAGGGAACTTGTTACTGATCAAGGAGCTTAGTTTACATCCAACTTAATCACTACACTGATGAATGATTACAAGATCAGGCACAGAAAGTCTAGCCCCTATCACCCTCAAGCTAATAGCCAGGCAGAGGTTACTAATAGAGAAATTGAGGCAATCCTTACAAAGACAGTCCAATTACATAAGAAGGATTGGAGCAGTCACCTACCTGAAGCAGTCTGGGCCTATAGAACATGGAAAACAACTACAGGGTTTACTCCTTTTGAGTTACTCTATGGTAAGACTGCTATGTTGCCAATAGAGTTTGAGCATAAAACCTTGAGGATTGCTCTCTAGCTTAATATTGATATCTCTGAGGCTCAAAAGGAACACCTCCTACAACTGAATGCATTGGATGAGCTAAGGAAAGTTGCCCTGTAGCATACTAAAATTGTCCAACAGCAAAGAAATAAATGGAATGACAATCATATTCAAACTAAGCAATTCTCTGTCGATGACTGGGCACTGCTCGATGACTCCAGATACAAAGAAAATCAAGGTAAACTAACCACACGCTGGCTTGGTCCTTATGAAGTAGAAAATGTATTTGATAATGGCTCAATCCAGTTAGCCACAATAGATCTAGTTTGATTAAGGCTACTGGTTAATGGACATCAACTTCAGTTGTATCATAAGCCAGCATCTAAAGATGAGTTTCTGCAGCAGTTTGTTCTAAATATGGCCACTGATCTTCTTGCAGTGAAAGGCTTCGGTCTTTCTCCTGCACCATCTCTTTAAATTCCACGTTGCATGCACATAATAAGGTTTCCTTTTCAAGGATGCCACGTTCTCCATTCCCATTCATCTCCGACATTCATTCTCTTTTATTCCACATCATCCATTATGATGTACTACCTCATTCATTTTTTTTATTCCAACCGTCATTTCATGGTGCACTGTGATTTTCCCAGCACGTATGAGCATTAATTGAAAGGAACGCGATATCTTTTCTTAATCACATTATTTATTTATTTCATTTATTTAACAACTATTATGTGCATATCAGTCTTTATCATCCATGCTTCGCCTGTCCTTTCGCCCATGTGTGGACACGTGTCAACTTTTAAGTAGGGGGCAGGGTAATCCATTTCAAACTTTTCTTATGTCGTTGTCACAACTAATAAGATATTTTTATTCTTCTTGTACTTTCCAAATATGGTTGTGTGTTTTATCTTAAACAATATTAACTGCTTGATATGAGTAGTTCCTATAATCATTACATGAAATTATCTTTCGAGTCATTCTTGGAAAAGAAGAGAAAAGTGACGGCAGGACTGAAAGAAGCAGAAAGAAGTAGAGCAGAAGAATTTTCTTTTGCATTTTTAGAAAAGGTTTGGGTTTCTAGAATCTCAGCTGAGGTAATTTGCAAATATGGGTGGTTAATTGGTAATACATGAGCCGATAGCTCATGAGCTCTTAATGCAGAATCCTCAAACAATGCAGGTGTTCAATAATTGTGGTTGGCTAAACTATTTTCTGAGGTTAGATACTTTCAATGAGGAAGCTGCTAGGGAATTTTTAAGAACTCTTTCAGAAGGGGAAGCTTCAGTATGGGGTCTAACAGTGGCTATAATAGAAGAATGAATTGTTGAAGTAACCGACCTTCCTACAGCAGGGAAAAATTTCTCTTCAGATGTTGTCTCTGCTAGGGAAAAATTTACAATGCCAACTGATGGACCTTTGGAGGTTTCTAAACAAGGCTGCAAATGAGTGTCGCTGCCCTTTCCATATTTAGAATATGCTGCATTTATAATCAGGTATTTAATCTATGAGAGACGCTTCTCCTATTTACATTCTTACCATTTTAAGTTATTGAGCCATATGAGGCATGGGTTAGTTGTTAATGTCTCAAATTTCTTGTTAAATCTGTTAAAACAAAGTGCCCATGAAACCCAGAGGGGAAGGGACAATTCAATTGCCCATCATGCCCTCATCAAACTATTGATTGAGCGTTCCCTAAGGGATGGGTCACCCTTTTCTTGGCAAGAATTTGTTGCCCAAAAGGGTCTGCAACTTCCTAGGCCACCTAGAGCAACCCCTGCAGCATCTATTCCTACAGCCTCCACATCAGAACCCTCTACCAGAGTACAAACCAGGTCTGCTAGTAGAAGAGAAAAAAGAAAAATGAAGGTAGGAGAATCATCTAGGGCAGAACAAACCCCAGAGTCTGGCCCTCATGCTCAAAGACAACAATGTCCATCTCTTGTAGCACTTCTCCTGCAGCAGTTCCTCCTACAGCAACACCTGTTGCCACTGCAGTTTCTCTATCATCCTGCAGCAACACCTGTTGCCACTACAGTTTCTCTATCCTCTTTGGTTCCAATTAATGAGGGTTTCAAAGAATTTAGATCTTGTCATTAATACATCCAAAGAATTTTATGATGCATACCAAGTGGCTCCTAATTGGCTAAAGAATTCTTTATGTGAATTCTATTTGCATGGATTGATAATTCCCTCTGAAACAGAGTGGAATCCACTTCTGTACATTGGTGACATCCATTTGAGGTCACTTATGTCATGGGAAGCCAATGAAACCAATTATGGCAGACAACTAGAAGCCTATGAAGAATTTGAAAGGGATGAGCCCATACCACTATGATCAGAAAGCATAGATCCTTATACAATGTTAAAAACCTGGTTCGTTGTAGCATATGGGTTCAACAATCAAGCAGAAAGACTAAAAATATTTGATATCAGAAAGCAAGTGTATGAGAAATTCAAAGGCTAACCATACCTATTTTGGAAGCTTGCCTCTTCCAGAATTGAAAAGAGATGGGAGGAATTGACTGTTGGGCTCAGAAAATCTGAGCCACATAGCCCCCTGAGTTTTAAAGCAGCCCTTGGAAGGACAGAGAGGTACATTCAGCTTTGTCTTCAGAAGAGGTTCGAATTATGGTTGCCAATAACATTTCGACCTCTAGTTTTAATGTGGCCACTTTATCCCTATCATGCTACAGATGTTAATAGGGATGTAGAGAACCTCAGATATGAAAGATGGCAAGATTTCAGAGGTTTCTATTATAAATTTAGGACTATGCCAAAAATTCATACTGCTTCTACGGATTTCAAGGAAATAGCCAGGAAGCTTAATGCTAGTGGGCCATCATCAGGTTAAATAGGGGGCAGATGATGAGCTCAGGATATGCTCATAATTTGAGTATCATGATGTATTAGTAATATTTCTACTTTTATTACTAAAGGATGTTTTAACTCTTTTATTAAAGACTTTTTGTCTAAAATGGGTGGTATCCTGTAGCAATACATTCCTACATTCCTGTAGCCTAACATCTCCATGTGTCTTATTAATTACCCTATTTTGACTTCCCAAACAATTGATATAATGCATATGGTTTTTGAATAATGGGATAGATTGAATAGGTGATTAATAAATGTATCATGTTGTTTGCCATGCATGCCTTCTTTCACCTCTGTCACCTTGTGCAGGTTGTTGAAGGGAGCATGAGTGAGTCAAGCGCAACGGATCTCGGCCCTGCAGTAAAGTCCATTTCTTGCACAACGTCAAGGAAGTTGTTCCAGTGAAAACTCTTTGTCCGGGTCGTTGGGAAGAAACCAAATGATCATTTAATCTAGAAAGAGTGGAATGCTAAATCTTCTCCCTGGATCGGGTTGAACAGATATACTTTTATTTATGAGAAGTCTGTTCCTTGGTTTCAGGATATTTATGTCCATGTCTTTCTCTGTTAGAGTTGGTTAGTTAGTTGTTTTTCTGGTTTAAATAAGTGTTCCTCCTGCACGAGTGGAAGCATGACAAGCATAGCATAGCAAATATAGAAGGATAACATGTAAGAGTTAGTATGATGATAAGAGATAGAGTTTTGTGTTAGTTTTCATATGAGCAGAACAATGTATACCATTCTGAGTTTATGAATAAAAGTTGATGATGTTCTGAGTTCAACTCTTGCATAGTTAGTTGATGCTTGCTAAGGGGGCCCACTTAGTAAGTATTTGTAGTTAGTTAGTTAATCCTTTATTTTCTGTTGATCATAAGTTAGATTTCATTCTGGAAAGTTTTAGTGCAAACTCAGTCTTCTATTGTTCCTGCAGCATTGGGAATCCATCCCTGTGTTTGTTCCTGTAGGATAAGGCCAGTTCATAGTTTGTCTCTTAATCATAGTTGTTATGGTTTCTGCTTTGATTAAGTCTAGAAGGCTTTGCATTACATTCCTATAGCATAAGTATAATTCCTTTCACGCATTTATTTCTAGTAAATCGTGACTGAAACTAGTTCTTAGTGCACATACAATGCTGCTCCATTTCAAGTATATGTTCCCTGGTTTGACAAAGTAAATGAACGACCATAAGAAGATGCTAGTCGCCTATTGGAATGCCCAATTCCTAGGTTAGGATTTGTTGTGACTTTTATATCCTTTTGTGGGCGCGACCAATTAGGTCTCTCCTTAGCCAACCTAATGGGTAAATAACGCAATGGTGAAACAATTTTGTTTTACAGATATATGTGCGACCTATCTTAGGTCCATGCCGACATGATGTAGCGTGTTGAGTGTTTGAATTACTTTTTGGGAAGATTTTGTGAAAGATTGTAGCCAACAATTGGTATTCTTGATATATATGAAGTGCATCTAATTAGGCCGATCTAATTGATGCTTGCGGACAGACCAGGTATATATATTGGATAGTTTGTGAAGTATGGAGATGAGATGATAGTGTTGTGAAAGTGAAGGTGAAGAAGAGTGAATATGATTAATTGTGTCAAGTCTATTTATTGAGCATCATTGGAACTGAATCAACACTCATTAGGTGTACCTTATCAATTCATTTTATGGTTGTAAGCCATTTTTTCATTGTAACTTTGTAAGCAATAAGCCTTTGTATTTGGACAGTGAGTCCTAATAGTGAGCCACCCCATTTTGTAATATCTTATAACTGGTTATACTATATTGTGAGCTAACACTCACCATGGTTTTTCCCATTTTGGGTTTTCCACATAAAAATCCTAGTGTTCATGTGTTTTGTTGCTTCATATTTTGTTAATTCTTTTACTTATCTTTGTTGCTGTATGTATTGGAATAATTGGATGGTATCTATTCAAAAAATTTAAGGAGATACTTATTCACCCCCATCTCAGTATCTTGGGTATTCAACAAGAAGAAGTAGATCAAGAACTACTATTTTCGGGAAAAGAGCCTCATCAGAGAAATGAAGAGGATATCATAATCATGGAAGGCTCGGGCATCTCTCAATCCTTTACAAACAAAAACAAACCAAATTGTGGTAAGTCAGCAGAGAAGAAATGGGGAAGAAGATCTCTAAAATAATTAAGATCTATAGCAGGGGAGGTAGAGGATCAAATCAAAATCACAACACTGTTAAAATCAGGGAAGGGAGACCCCCTTCCCAAGGGGCCATGAATATCCTTGGAATGTTAGGGACTTGAATTCCCCTAACAAGCAACGCTTGATCAAGCACAGGGTTTTCTTGGATAAGGAAGAAGTTATACTTATTTAGGAAACCAAACTAACCAAAATTGAAATGGATCTCTTTATTAGGAAAATAGGCTACTAGAAAGTGGCAAAAATCCAATCAGAAGGGGCTTCTAGGGGTTTGGCCATTATTTGGAATCCTAGGGTGGCCTTGTTTGAAGTGATTAGGTTTGAGAAAAACTAGACTGGGGGCATCCTAAGAAACATAAAAAATGAACATGAGTCTATTATTAATTAATTTATATGGCTCTACACCTTGCATCAAGAAGAGAGATCTCTAGAAAGAGTTGGATCATAGCTTCCTGGACGGCAACCCACATCCTCATACAATTATTAGCAGAGACTTCAATGCTATTATGCATCTAAAAGATCAAAGTGGTGGCTCCCAAAGAATGAACCAAGCACAGGTAAACTTCAGGGATTGGGTAGGTAGGTGCAACCTTCTTGAGATTGAAGTAGAGAATGGCTCCTACACATGGAATAACAGAAGGTTGGGTTTTAGCCACATTGCAGAGACTTTAGAAAGGTTTTTCTTTAGGCAGAGTTTGGAAACCTTACCCCTTAGCATTAAAGCATCCATCCTACCTTGCTCTAGATCAAATCACTATCCAGACCTTCTGATGCTAACAAGAGATGAGAAGCCAATCAATTTTTCCTAAAAAATTTGAAAATATATGGATGAAGCACTCGAACTTCTTTGAGTTAGTCAAAACATGGTGGTTGGAAGAGAAATTTATGGGATCAAAGTTATTCTACTTTTTGGAAAAGATGAAATCAATACAACACAAACTCTTGGCATAGAATAAGGACCACTTCAAAAACATTTCCACTAAGAAACAAAATTTTTAAGAGAACCTGACAGTATCACATGAGGAAGTGTCTCGTCAGGGGATGGATAAGGAGAGTTACCTAAAATAAAAATATCTGCTTAAAGAATATGAGGATATTTTGTTAAAAGAAGAAACCTTTTGGAGAAAAAGTTGAGAGAAACTTGGCTAGCAGAAGGTGATAAAAATACAAAGTTTTTCCACAATGTTACAAAGCAAAAAAGAGACATAAATAGAATCATTAAGCTATGAAAAATTGATGGCTCTGTCATAGAGGACCTGATAGGAATCACCAAAGAGGCATTCTCCTTCTTCATTAATATCCTCAATAATTGGTAAGGATCAGACATAGAAAATTAATAGCTATTCCTAAATTCTATCCCAAGGTTATTATCAAAGGCACATATAAGGCTTTGTGAGAAAGCTTCACCAAGGAAGAAATCAAGGTAGCCCTCAACCAGCTACATCTAGATAAATCCCTCAGGCCAGATGACTTTTTGACAAGGTTTTTCTAAAAATGTTGGCATATCCTTGGAGGGAATCTGGTGGAAGCTCTAGAAGCAGCAAGGAACTCAGGAAGATTTCTTAGAGAAATAAATAACACATTCATCACCTTGATTCTGAAGATGGAAAAGGCCATGTGCTTGGATGAGTTCAGGCCAACCTGCTTGTGTAATACCCTTTACAAAATCTTGGCAAAGGTGCTAGCAAACAAATTGAAGAAGATACTTCTAGTCATTATCTTTGAAGATCAGATAGGATTTGTACTAGGAAGGTCAATTTTGGACAGAGTCATTATAGCTCAAGAATCTATTCACTATATTCAGTGTAACAAGAACTCGAGTATTCTCATCAAATTGGACATCAAAAAAGCATATAATAAAGTTGACTAGAGGTTTCTTTGTAAGACACTCTAAGGCTTTTGGATTCTATAAACAATGGATACATCTAATATTCTTTTGCATTTCTACGCCAAGTTACTCAGTTTTGCTAAATGGATCCCCCCAGGGTTTCTTTGAATCATCTAGGGTTCTAAGGAAAGGAGACCCACTCTCCCCCTTCCTATTTATAATTGTGGAAGAGGCATTAAGTAGAGCTCTCAAGGGGGCACAGGTGAATGGACACATCGAAGGGATCAAAATTACTTCCTCTTTGCCAATAGTTACCGATCAGTAATTCACTGATGAAACTATGTTGTTTTGAGTACGGAAGAAAAGGGGAGCTACTCAGTTTAAGAAAATATTCAAATGCTATGCCACAGCCTTAGGGAAAATGATCAACCATGAGAAATCATAAGTATTCTTCTTCCCAGTAGATCCAAGGAAAGAGGAAAAAATTTTGAGGGTTTTAGGATTCTGAATGGGGAAACTCCCTTGTATCTATCTAGGGCTTCCGCTAGCTAAAGGAACAAGAACTTCCAAAATCTAGGACCCTCTAGGGGAGAAAATGGACAAAAGGATTTCCTCTTGGAAAGGAAGATGGTTCTCTTGGGCTAGGAGGTTAGTGATGTTGAAGATAGTCTTATCAACGATCCCTATCTACCTCCTTTCATGCCTCTCGCTCTTGGTAGGAGAGAATTCTAAGTTAGTACAAAAAAATTGAAAGTTCTTTTGGCAAGGCCTAACAAAGAAGAACAATGTAGCTTTGATCTCATGGGAAAAAATTTGTTGGAAAAAAGAGTTTAGATGTGCAGGGCTTAGAAATTAGATTTGGCATAACAAAGCTTTAGGCACCAAACTCTTGTGGAAGATGTATAAGGGGCCCCACTTAAAGTGGGTCAAGATCATCCAGAAGAATTACTTGTAGAATGATGACCCATCAAATGTTTTCAAGACCCTCATTCCACCACGAGGATCAAGAGTATGGAACTTCATGCTGAGTTGTAAGAAATTCATCACAAATAACCTATCTTGGGACATCATGGATGGGAATCAAGCCATGTTCTGGGAAGATTCATGGGGAGGTTATCCGAGCATCAACAGCCTAATGGACACATCTTGAATCAAGCATCTTTTAAAATAGAAATGGGGTGTAAAGGTCAAGAGCTATGTTAAGTTTCCCAATGAAGATCCTTCCACAGGATGGGCATGGAAAGATATGAGTTCATTACCATTACCAAGTGGAGAATTAGCTTTCCTAGGGGATATTTTTAAAACCAGATTGGTAATCTTTTGTAAAGTTCAAGACAATCTAAAATGGATGGAATCCACGACTGGCCAATTCAACATAAAGGATGGATATAAAATGATTTTCAAAAGGGAAGAGTTTTAAAGTATAGAGATTTCAATTCAACTATGTTGGAATAAGCTTAGCATGCCCAAAGCGAAAGTCTTTTCTTGGGCTTCCCTATAGGGTAAGATTCTCACAACAAAAAGATTCAAAAAATTGAGCTTTGAGGGGGCCTCAAAGTGTGTACTATGTGAAGAGATAGAAGAGAGTGTAGACCACCTCCTCCTTGCATGTCCCTTTTCCCAAGCTTTCTAGAGGTGGTTGTGCACAAAATTATGCTAGGTTTCAGCTCTTACAAACAACATACTGAGTCTATTCAAAGGTTGGACCATAATTTACAAATCAAGAGTATTTGGTGGGTTGTGGGTAGCAAGCCCCTCTCTCTTAATGTGAGAAATTAGGAAAGAGCGCAATAGAAGGATCTTTTAGTATAGGAGAATGAGTTTGGAGGAGTTTTTTAATAAGACTGAGGCAACAAATTATTGAAGTAATCACTAGCTAATTGGTAGCTTTCCCTACAAAAAACACTTATTGCACAATCTGGGATAGAAAAATGAAATTAAATTGGTGTAGCCTAAAGGCCCCTCAATTTATCAGAGAAGGTGGCATGAAGAGCAATCAAGACAGAGAGCAGTGTACTTCGAATCCTTCATAGTTTGGTTGGTTTAATTTAAATTTTGATGGTGCTTCTTGTAGGAACCCAGGTCCTTCAAGAGCAGGTTGCATTATCCATCTATGGGATGCTTTGGTAGTGGAAAAATTGGCTATTCCTTTAAATGAGGACACGAACAATGTAACAGAAATTAAGGTGCTAGCAGAAGGGATTCTCTTATGTAAGGACCTTAGCTTGTCAAAGGTGGAGATTAAAGGGGATTCAGCCATAGTAGTTAATGTAGTCAAAACATGGGCCACACCAAACTGGAAACTAATTCCTTCTTGGGGAAAGTCTTAGAATTGATATTTTTTTTTATGAATTCATAATCAACCACACTTATCGTGAAGCCAATAAGGAAGTTGATGCCTTGAAAAATGTGGCTACTGATGAAACCCCAATGGGATCAATTTGTGGTGGTTAAGTCAACCCCTCACATGCTTGTTCCCAGCAAACATATGCCTCTACTATTGAGGCATGATCTTAAAATTTTCCTGTGAAGTGTGGTGGGGAAGCACTATAATTGGAATCCAAACTCTCTTGGTTAGTCATTCACAGAGGCATGGTCAACTCAAGTTTCATATGGGAAGGACTTTAGGTCTGGAATCCCTATGTCTGTTGTTAGAATTGTAGCATCAGATTCAATATTGTGTAAAAGGTATGATCTTAGAGAATAACAACCACAACTTCTATTCAACTTTGTAGCTGGAAATCTCTTGTAATTATTTTAACCAGATAATAAAATCCTCTGCAACATTTGTTGCGCCTTATCAAGCAAAAAAAATATTAAAAAAGGAAAAGGGAGAATCAATTTGAAATAATATAAAATCTAAATTTGTTAGAAAATATCATACTATTATGTCAATTCTCTCAATTTATTTTAATTCAAATGGAAATTTCATAGTAATAATGTTGAACATGTCTTATTCTAATAACAATCTATATACATTGTTCCAAAAATTATGAGTATATCCATTGGTTAATTAGTGAATATATAAGAGAAAGCATCATAAAGATCTCAAGAATTGTTAAGAAAAATTATCCAGACCTAGTGTAGAATAAATGACAACAAAGCATATTGAAACTTACACTCATTGCCTATATATGAAGTCTAATAAGGAAAAAAAGGTAAATTATAAGGTGGTCAAGAAAGGGGAAGTAAATACAAATGCTAATTGATCACAATATAAAAAGTAGACAATGTAAATGGGATATCAAGAAAACTAAAGATATCACAATAAATTATTCTCACTTTATTGTAGCATTTTATATAAATATATATTTTTAAATTATTTTAATTATATATTTGTGTCAAACAACAAAAGGAAAGGGAAAAAATCTAACCAAATAAAATCCAAAGTTACTAGAGAAAAATCATACTTTATGTTGATTCTTTCAAATTATTCTACACCCAATCAAGAGCAGATAATAATGGCATCGAAAAAAATCATATTTCTCATAAAATTTATATGCATTCCATCATATTAACCCAAATAGTTATGAATATATTCATATCAATCACTAATATTGTATAATAAAAATAGATTAAAAAAATTATGACCATATAAAATCTAAATTCATTAGGAAAACACCATACTTTTATGTTGATTCTATCTTGATTTATTCTACTCTTAATGAAAATTACATAATAATGGTGTTGGAAATGTTCTCTTACTTGTAATAAAATCTCTATTCAATCTATAAATATTACCCAAAAAAGGTCATGAATATATTCATTACCAAGGTAGTGAATATACAACCAAAGCATCATAAACAACTCATGCGTTAGGAAGAAACTTTTTCTATGCCTAAGGGTAGAGGAAGGAATAACAAAGTATATTGAAACTTTATTCTCATTGTTTATATGTGAAGTCCAACATGCAACAAACAAAAAATGTAAATTAGGAAGTGGTCAACAAAATGTGACCACCAATTGTATACAATGTAATAGGTTTAGACAATGTGATGAGATCTAAAGAAAATTATAGATCTTATAAGAATGTATTATCCCAACTTTTTTCATGAATATATATTTAAATTGTTCTAATATTGTATTCGTCTCAATCAATAACAATGTAAAAGGAAAGGGAGGAGCAAATTTATAACCATATAAATCTCTAAGACATGAAAACAACACGATTTTATGTTGATTCTTTCTATTTATTCTTCTTTCAATGAAGATTGCATAATGATTGTGTCAAACATGTGGCCCTACTTAACATAAAATCCCTATTCAATCCTTATGTGTTGTCTCAAAAACCATGAATGTATTTGTATCAATCAATAAGATTCTAGAAAAAAATAAAAAAATATTAAAACACCATTTTAATTTATTCTATTCCCAACAAAAATCATGTAATAATTAATAATATTGATTATACTATAACATTTCTTATTAAATCCCTTATTCAATCGATACACATTACCCAAGAAAAATAATAAATTAGAAAAGATTTTATGAAGCCAAATATAATATGCAAAGCTCCATCCCAATTTATTGTACCTTGTTCCTTGTATATCATATCTGGACAGCCAACTATTTTTGGATTGTAAGAGCTTAAAATACCTCACCGTGCGCCTTTTCTGGATGATAATTTAAAAAGGAACGAAACTTCCTCACTGCAATCATAAACCGGCATCACAATGATCAAGTGTGATCATAAAATCTCATTTTATACGTCGTTGAATTTTAAGTGAAAGAAAAACATAAAAGGAAATGGCTTCCACATTAAGTTA